>VWYI01049478.1:0-52124 GCA_013399455.1 Anthoscopus minutus | reverse complement strand
ATATTTATATATAAAATATATATATATAAATATATAATATTTATTTGGTGCTTGGGTATATTAATAAAAATTGAATTTCAAACTCCAATATTAAAAATGTCTACTCTCTCACACGACTTGCAGATGCTTTTTATACATTCAAATATAATTTTCATACTGATTTCATTAGCTAGCTTATAATGTTTTTTGAGTTTCTACTGTCAGTGAGAATTCATAATCTCATATTCACAATATATTGGCATATGATGGTTTGCACAACTGCACAATTGTGATTCATTTTGATTGAACATTCTGGACAGTTTTGGTAACACAGATATATTTGTACCTAAGAGATTTATATATTTGTGGTTGAAGTTTGAAATCAGACTTTCATCATGAATGACCATCATGAGATCAACAGATGTCAGCATGAGAGATGTGTAGCTTAATTCTGACCATATTTGTAAATATACAACTTGAAGTACATAAAAATAAGAAAGATAAGCCTAAATAAATTACAATTTTATTGTCTTTGCATCCAAACCCACTAAAGGTCATATTTCACTTGCCAATTTTTATCGTTAATATTTTATTTATAGCCATATTCATATATGTACCTACATTGGGGAATATATATGGGGAAAATGTAGGCCAGGGTTCTCACTGAGAGTACTCTTCCTTTAAGAATAATCAATCAAAAGGGTGAAAGTTTACAGTTTTGTGCTGCAGTTAGACATATTTAATACAGACCATGTAGCAGCAGTGACTGTAGGTAGGCACCCATTTTGCACAAATAGTAAAATAGGGGTTTTCACATCTATTTCCTGACAAACTACCTGTTATAATAATTGAAAAACTGTTTCAATCTGAAGTGCTTAACGGCATCTTTGTGTTTACGTATTCAAAACACTTACATATGCAATTATAGTCACCAGTCGCTTAAATTTTAATGTAATTACATACATGTCATGATCATAGACCCTTGGAAATAGCCTAGAACAAAAATAGTGGTCAGAATCCAAACTCCATATTTTTTTTTCTAGAGGTCACCTTGGATTTTCATAAGAAAATTTCTTTGCAGCCATTTTTGTGGTTTTTTTTTAAATTGAGAGAGGGCATTGATGCAGAAGAACCTTCCAAATGTGATTTTCCTTTTTAAAGAAAATCTCAGAAATCATTAAACATATAATGGCTATATTTCCACATACAGAAATTCTTTGACTAATAATCCTGTTAAGTAGTCCTGTACTTTGATCCTGTGGTTTTGCCTTCGTTAAATCTGATGCTGTCTATTTCCTTTTTTGTTTATTTGATTGGTTTTTTTGGAAGAGACAAATGGAAGAATTTATTCCCCCTAATGCCATGCCCACTCCAGCAAAATTTTAGTTACATTTTCCTTTTTTGCTCAGATGTGTTTCTGGTGTTGATTGAGCCATTAAGAGGGTGAAAATACTTTTAGAACCTCATTTGCCACATATTTTTGCCAACATTTTAGCCTAACATGCACAGAAGGAAATATCCAGCACAGTAACATGAACAGGAATCCTTTCTGTTTGGGAAAAGGCATTCAAAATTCTATATAACTCATAGAAAACATTCTGTTCCTTTGTCACAATTTGATGTTAAGTAATTATTTATTTTTTTAGTTTATATAACCCACTATGATGCCCTGAAATAAATACTATGGGAGTATTTATTCAGAATCACACACCTACTGTGAGTATTGTGAACCAAGCTGTATTGTTTTCTGAATATTCATCATAACCTACATGATTCTATCACTCAGTGTTATTAACAGAAGGAAGAGAACCAATATCTAATATACAATCATGGTTTATAAAGGCTGATTAATTCTTTGTGATAAGCTTTAAAATTAAACAAAAAATTCTAAAACCGTTTCATTCTATTGGTCTGACAATCAAATGTAAAACAGGGTAAATTTAAGTCGAGAAGCACAAAATAAACAACCTTTTTCTATAAAGAGAAAATAAAGAAAATAAAAAATAAAATATCTCACTTGCAGTGTGATAAAATATATTTTTCTCTTGTCTGTGCTTTAGAAGAGCTGATAATGTTACAACTGACATAACAATGAAAACTTTAAGCTTACTGAGGAAAAGTAATGTAAAAGTCTTATTGTATATAGAGGATCTCAGTGCTTTGACCCATTAAAAAGAAGGTACAAATTTTGAAAGATGGAAATTTTCATATAATAGTGTAAAGCAAGATTAAGTGAACAGGAAATGTCCCTTATTAAGTATGCTAGTCTGCTTTTTCTGAACAAAGTCACAGTATAATGAAAAAGTGGTAAAGAAAACATGAGATTTTCAATAAATGCTTGGAGCATTTGATATGGAGTTCATGTTTATTATTAGATAGCTTGAAGTGGACTACTTGATATACCTTACACATTTATGAGCTAATATTGCCTTCATCTATTATTAGAAACAAGAATGGAGAAGGGTACTGAACATTCTTTCAAAATCCCTAAATATGCTTCCCTAAGGGACAGAAGTCTTTTACTAGATCACTTAACTGATGCAGCCAGAATTAGCATTTAACATAAGTGTTAGCTTATTATCTATACTGTAAACAAAAGTGTGAGGCCTTTTACACAACAGAGCCTTGCATAAAGAGAAATCATAAAAGTTATGAACATTTCTTGTCAGGAATAATGAAGCTCACAAAGGAGTCAAATTCAGAAGTGCATGTTCTCTTACCTTTGAAAGTATGTTGAAACATCTTTGAAATTGCAGGGCTGATTGATTGACAGTTCCATTTTTACTTTTAGAAGATTTTTGTTTCTGATTTTATGGTTAAAGTTCCCATCTATTCATAATTAATACAGAGTTCTTTGGGAAATATACCACTTCTTTTACTGCAGTCTCTAAAAAACCCTGTGATATTACTGACAGATCATATTGACAATTTTACTAGGCTTGTAGACAAGATTCTCCACCCATATAAATGCAGAAAACATTAGAAAGGACTTCATTAGTCATCATATGCAGCGTAATATACCCTACATTTTACTGGAAATAGTTATATAATTTTGTGAGGAAACATATTTGTACATTCTGGTTGCCTTTAAAAAAATGTTTCAGCAGCTTTCACAAAAAAGAGGATTAACTTTCAGTGATTCATTGTTGTTCTGATAATAATTTTTTCCAGGTAAGCATTACACTGTGTAATACAGTTTGACATCTTTGACTATTGGGTATGATTCTTAAAAAAAACCCTCATACAAAACTTCAGATTATGTTACTTTACCTAAGGTGCAGGTATATGAAAGCAGGTGCTTCAAAGTTAACAATAGGTTTAAAACAGGAGATACTTCTTATTGCTATTCTTGAATATGAAGTGTTTCAAAATCAAGATCTGACAAAATAAGAAAATACATTGCAAAAACTAGACCTAAAATAACTAAGGATCAGCTAAGAATTACGGAAATTAAAAATAACTATTTTTTTAAGCTTGTTTGGAATTAGAAACAACTGTGTTGTTAGTTCTTTATTGGAAAACACATAATGAGCAATTATATCACACATGATAAGTTCAGCAGTGAAATATTATCAGTTGGCAGCTGGGTCATTTACAAACAGAATAGGAACATGAAAGGAACTAGAAGTAACCATCTGCTGAAAAAGACTGCATCACAAATTTAGTAAAGCAAACCAGCAAAAAACAAAATAAACTTTAGAATGCAATTTTTTTTACATCTCTGTTAGTCTACTGGGACATGCATAAGGAGTATATGAAGATATATAGTAGATGATAAATTATAAAAAATGCATAATTGTGTTCATAAACCAGTTAGTTTTGGATTCATTGAACTTTAATCTTGATAAAGACTTATGCTTTCTATGCATACTGATATAGGTTGGTTCTTGACTTTAAGAGGGCAACCTATATTAATCTGACAGCAGAATTTAACAGTCTAGGTTCTACCCAATATTATTCAGAAGATCTGTGAAAATATTCACTGGTACCAGTCTAGGGCAGGCATTCCAAATGGAATAAAACCTACCATGGAGATCAGGAGAGGTAAGAATCACTACTGATATCTTGAATACCACAGAACTATTCTGAAATTTCCAGTCTGAACAAAAAGTACTGTAAAGGTTAATCATCACACCTTCTCTCCTTAGGAGAGCAGAACAATGTTGAAGATAGAGAGATTAGTTTTATATTTGCTTAAATGTAGCACTTATAAACATTTAAAGAAAGTGATAATATTTGATATTAGTGACATAATTCAATGTAAGAGAAAATAAGTGTAAAAGAGTAAAATAGATAGTTGCTGAAAAAGCATCAGTCTAGGGAAAGTCTAAGAGGGAGACACATCTGAACAGTACCACAGCCTATCAAAAGTGGTGTTCAGTTCATGGTCCTAATGCTGAAAATCCTACCTGCACATATAGCTCTCTTGTCTCAGATTTATATTCAAGAGCTGAAGGCATCCTCATAAATGTCTCATTCAGTTGATGAAAAGTGCCCTTTGTGTATATCTGAATTTGCTTATTCAAACCTTGCTCACGACCTTCCTAAAGTCTTGAATTTAAATTCTCCCCTGATTTCAGTTCTTGGTTTTAGCTCTGAGATTAAATTTTAGCTTGATGCGCACTTAGCAAGTGCACCTGGCATTTACAATAAATAAAACCTCTAGTTTTTCCCAGGTCACCTTGTAGAGAACGCACGATAATGAAAATTACTCATACTTAAATAACACATTTTAAAAGTCTTACTGAACATTATAGTTCTCTTCTGAAGTCGCTGCACTAGTCTTGTATGTGATATAACTCTTCCCATCTCCCTTTCAAATAAAATATATAAATGTTTTATAAAGTAGCATGTAATATTTCATAAAATATAAGGCTTTAACTTCATATAGAAGAAGATTTTAAAATATTCTACAAAAATCTTATCTGCTTGTTTAATTTGTGTTTTGTATGATATACTCACTTTTCACAATGGCATTAGCAGGTTTAGAAATTTTATTGATGGCCCATTCAGAAATTATAGAAAGAAGACATTCCAGGTGTACAAGATGCATGGGAGAAGGACTCATTAAATTACAGATCCAGATGCTCACAGTATTTACTGCCTTCATATTTACATATCAAACTAGAAACATCTGTAACTAATTTGTAAGGATATTGAACATGCATAATTCCACTTACAGTCAGACTATCAGTGGCTGCCAAACTAAAAATTTTTCTCTAGGCATACAATAGTCCAGTCTTTCTGTGGATCTTGTGTGACCAGCAATGAGTCTGCAAATTTCTACATCCATTCAGTAACATCCTTGTAGTGTGTCATGTGTCCTTTTTTTCCTGGTGTGTCCTCATAAATGAAGTCAAAAATGTCTTAATTTTCAGCCAGTGGTGCAGCCTTATTCTCCACATACTCTGGGAGTCAAGCCTGAGAAAAGCACAGAAAAAAATATTGATTTCTACTCTAGTCCAATATGATCCAGGAAGCAGCTGAAAGATAATCAAGCTTTTGATTCTGTACAGCAGCAGCCGGATATGTTTCAGCTCAGCAGAAACTCGGGTGTTGAACAGAAACGACATTTTCTTTCTCTTCCCACCCTATCCCAGGGAAGGCACATCTCCAGCCCTTCCAGCTTCAACAGCTCTCCTTTTGTACTAAAGATAGCATGCCTCTCTAATCTAACAGACGAAGTGTAGAAAGAGACCCCTAAATATCTGAAACTAGTCCAATATTCTGTTGACATTTTTAGGGTTTGGGGATTTTCTGATCTGTCAGTTTCAATTTGTGTGCAAACATCTATGAAGGTGGTAATCACCCATATTTCTTCAGAGATGGATTCAAATGGTGGCTGTGTGCCTATGTAAGAATAAATGCACAACATTTTTCACATAGCTATAATGGGGTGAGGTTTTTAAAGAAATAAAACAGCTTTAATATGTCTTAGATAATACCCTATTCTTTTAAATGAAAGACAGTTGTGCCTCAGAGAAGAGCAGCTCATTTCATGCTCAGCTTATTTGTTTCCACCAGGCAAAAGTACATTCCATCAACCAGCCTTCCAACACCAAGACCCACCATTATCCACAGTTTTCTGTTAGTAGGTAATTATACTATCTCACTGTTAATCTTTATGACTGAATACTCAGACAGGAGGTCACTGAGAAGGAGTAGTGTCTCTTTCTTGTGGTGGGAGTTAAAGAAACATCAGTAGTGGCATGCCTGGCATAAATGACAGAAGCTCCTGTAGAAGAAACATGGCAGGAAAAGAAAACTATGTCTTTCACACAAAGTTTCCTTAAGGCATTAACTTGAGCAGACTTTTAAGTAATTCCTAAAATTTTTCTCTGTCACCTTGTAGGGAAATTTCCTTTGGCTAATGGGTGATTTAACTCTTTCCTCAAAAAATTAAAATTATATGGGGAAGACGAGATACGAGAGTTAGCAGTAAAGCAAAATCTTAAATAATTCCGTGAGGATGAATTTTTAAATCTTGGTCTGTAGATTTAGAAAGAATGAAGCAATACTGTCCCCATGCCCAAATCTATTAAAATAAGCATTTTTTTAAGCCAGGACTGAAAATATTATGTTTTTTTGTTCTTAGAGTTTCCACCATAAAATGCTAGAAACTTTGTTAATGAGAATCCAGAAGAAAATTACAAAGGTGTTCATATGTGAGTGTTATTTCATTACTTTGAAGCATTGTCTTTGTTACCGGGAAATTTTATTCTTTATTCTGTCTTTGTAGGACCTGATGTTCTATAAATGCATAGACAACATATCAAGTTTAATGAGCCCACTATTTTTAACAATTAAAATGTACAAGAATTTTAATAGAGATGATTCTTACTACATTCTAAAACAGGAGATCAGAAAAACACAAGTACTAAATGTCCCTTTCTCCTACTTTTACCCAGAGGTTCATGTAAATATAAGGAACTTAAACTGACTTGAATTTTTCATCAGAAAACAACTCTCTTCTCTTGAGAGCTACATAAGAAAGTGGGTGTTTTCCACCCACAACCTCACTTCTCTGTTCTCAGCAACAAACCTCTGGCGTTTATAAGTTTTAACAGGATAGATTTTATTTTTTTTATGAAATGCAGCTTATGGTCAGGATCTTGATTCTTTGACTGAGACTAAACCATATGTCCTCCATTTTTAGTTTTCATGCCCCTATATGGCTCTGTCGTAAAGAATTTGACCCTAAACAAGGATCAGTCTTATTGATAATCCCACATTTCTGTTCCAGTATTAATCTCTGTAATTGTTTTTTCACCAGGACCTAGGCTGGTTGTATTTTATTGACATGCTTCTATTTAGAGAGAATTAACACTCTCTTCAAACCTATTAACTGTACATAAGCAAAGCCATTAAGCAGTGGGCAGCCCTTTTCCAATAAACAACAATCAGAAACCTCACTGTTAATTTGAAAGGTGACCTAAAGAGCCCAATGGCAATGTGAATTTACTATTGGTGGTCCAGAAACTCCATTTTCACGTATCTTAACACACTTAATTACTAAATAAAATTACCCAGAACCTTATTAGTAGACTCTAATAGAGTTTGCGTGATGTAAGTCTGGTATCTTCATATGACACAGACTCATACATTCAGCTTTGAGTTCAGATGGAGAGAATAACTTATGTGTCCCTAAACATGCATTACAGTGAAGCCTGATAAAAGTCTAGCCATGGTATAACTAGATCATCCACACCTATTCTTGCAATTGGACAACACTGAAAATTCCTGGTTTTTAAGACCTTCCTTTAAAAATCACTACAGTGTTTCCCATCCACCATAAAGTCAACCAGATCAGTATATTTCAACATAATCTATATATGATCATGGTATAGCACTCCACTCAGTGTATGGGTTTTCTTGACAGAAGTAGCATCTAGATGCTAAATTTGACCCTTCATCTGACAAAAAGATCAACAAAAATCGACCAAGAAAATCCCACACCGAACAAACAATCCCCAGGAAACCACTGTTACAAGGGCTGATGGTTGATAAATCTGTACTGACACAGAAAAATATCAGAAACCATTGACTGTGTCAATGGATAAAATAGTGTCAGATAGACACTATTTTAAATTTTGCTGCTTCATGTTGCATATCTGTAATTAGATATTTTAACATAGCCAAAAATATCTTGCCGACCTAGCCTTATTGCTAGGTCTCCCATTTCCAAATTGTGGAAATGGAAGAATCCGAAGAAACTGTAGACTGCTTGTAATAGATCCTAAAAGCTAACTCTAAGAATTTTGATTTATGATAAATGATGATATGTGAATGGAAAATTCCATAAAGGATATTGCCAGGGAAAAATATGTAGATCTGTAAACTCAAAGCAATAAAGTGCTGTAATGTAAACCCATTGCAATAGCCTGTACATGGTTTTGTATACTTTATATATCACATGGACATAGTAACAATAGTAGTAATAATAGCAGCAAAAATAGCATTAAAAATACATCATATAAGCAAAAAATCTTAAACTAGTATTATATAGCCAATCTTCATTGATTTTATTGAGCACATTCTGCTTAATATCAGCTTAGGAATTAATATTTGGTCTCAGGAAAGACCTTACCTGTGCAAGCCGGATGTGTTTGTGTTTTGCCTCAGACCTTAAGTTCATTTCTCAAAAGAGGATCATTGTTTCCACATAATGGCTGTAAATGTAGCTCTATAATGAGGAGTCTAAAATTAATGTGGGGATTTTAACAGTTAGCTCTTTAAATTCTAGAACACTTGATGTCTGTCTTCTTAAGTTTACTTAGAATGAAGCCTCACATTTAAATAACCCTGTAACTGCAGAACCCCTTATTGGTCTCTTGCTCGATTTTATATTGGAACTGTTCAGAGCTTTATTTAGTAGTCTTCAGAAAAAAACCCGAAGGCTTAAGTAGTGCTTAGTGGGCAATTCATTAGTGACCTTGTGTCCTCCCCAAACTAGCTGTTTCTCTTCCTCTTACTAATATGGGATTCTGCTTTGCAAGGCATGGTCTCAAAGTGTCAGTGGACACTTTCAAATTATACATTATATCAAAAACATCTCCAACCTCTCCTCTTAGAGATATATCGCTGTGCTGACAAAATAACTAACACATTTTAGTCTTGTGAGGGAAAAGCATGATCCAGAGAGATTATGAACATGTTTCCAGATTAATGAGGGAACAGAAGGAGATAAAAAGAAATTGTAGGAAACAATGGAAGGAACAGACAAATAATTGTACAAAAAGGTAATATAGAAATCCTAGAATGTGGGTAAAGTCCCAAAAGGAACAGATGGATTAAGGGTGGAAAAGCCTAAGTAAGAAAACATAGTAGAAACTATGAAATGAATATTCTTCTAACAGAAGGAAGTATACCCTCAGCAAATTGGCAGATGACACTAAGTGGAGTGGTGTGGTTGAAACACCTGAAGGATGGGATGCCGTCCAGAGGGACGTGGACAAGCTCAAGTAGTGGCCCGCAGGAATCTCATGATGTTTAGCAATAGCAAGTTCAAAGGGCCACACCTGAGTTGGGGCAACCCCCAGTGGTTCATTCTCCAGCCAACACAGGCTGGGGGATGAACAGATCCGGAGCAGCCCTGACCAGAAGAACTTGGGGATACTGGTGGGTAAGAGGCTGGACATGACCCAGCCATGGGCACTCACAGCTCAGAAAGCCAAACATGTCCTGGGCTGTATCCAAAGCAGAGTGGCCAGAAGGGCGAGGGAGGCAACTCTGCCCCTCTGCTTTGCTCAGCTGAGACCCCACCTGGAGCATTGCATCCAGCTATGAGGCCCGCAACACAGGATAGACATGAACCTGTTGGAGTGGGTGCAGAGAAGGTTAACAATCTGATTAGAGGGATGGAGCATCTTTCCTATGATGGAAAGCAGAGAGAATTGGAGTTTTTCAGTTGGAGAATTGGAGCCTGGAGAAAAAAAGGCTTTGGAAGACCTTACTGGGGATTTCTGGTACCTGACGGGAGCCTACAAGAAATATGGAGAGTAACTTTTTACAAAGGTATATAGTGATAGGACAAAGGGAAATGACTTTAAGCTGGGCGCAGGTTTAGATTGCATAGTAGGAGGAAATTTTTTACTGTGAGAATGGTGAGGCACAGGAGGCCCAGGGAAGTTGTTGATGCCTCATCCCTGGAAGTGTTCAAGGCCAGGTTGAATGGTTTCATGAGGAACTTGGTCTAGTGGCAAAGGGATTGGAACTAGATGATCTGCAAGGTTGCTTCCAAGCCAACCCATTTTATTATTCCATGATACTGAAAACGTGGCCTCCTTTGATTCTGTTTGTAACTATGCTATTAGTTATTCTGCTCACTAAAAATTCTAAGTTTGTTTGTTTTTCTCATCTGCATAAAAGGGATGAAGCCAGACACTTTATCTAGGAAAAAAGTGAAAGAAACTTGACATCTCTATATATAAATATTACCATTAATATAGTAAATGGAGTTGAACATGACTATAGAAAAAACATCTTCTTATCATTAAATTGTCCAAATCATCATTCAAAAAACTCAAGAAGATATGACGGTGAAAGTTCAGATACTGTATTTATACTCTCTCACACCCCAAGTAATAATGTTGTATTGACCAACTGTAGCAATTCTGGTAATGAAATGCTGATGTAAGAAGTCTGAAACACTGTTTGGGAAAATACCTTTGTGTTTAATATTTGAAAAGGCTTCCCCAGAGCACCTGATTTTGTACAATATTTAAAGGGATCATCTGATCTTAACTTTTCAGTTTGCCCAGGGAAAGAAACAAGGGTTAATAGACACTCGGCCAAAGTAGGTGCAATAAAACTGGCCATAGGATTGACAGAATGTCCTCTTCCATACCTTGTCTTTATGAACTTGTGTAATTTATTTGGCAGCATTCAACCACAACCCTTTTTAGCTTAACTTATAAATCCATACCTGCTTAACAAATACTTTTTTACAGCAGGGCTTAAGGCTTAAGGCTTAAGGCTTGAGGTTATAAACATTTAACATCAATAGCCCTGTATTTAGTCAAAATGATTAATTCAGTTTGAAAAAAAGCAAGGAGTCGGAGCTGCAAGGCAAAAGACACTATATGCAAAAAATTGCCAAAAGTAAAGCTGTGGAGAGGTTTGAGTCCAATCTCTGACTTTCCTAGTTGTCTCTAGTTTTTCAGACCACTCAAAGGAATGAAGAACTTTCCGGAAAGACTAGGTTATCTTAAACTAAGCTTTTATGTACATGGAACTGTAAATTTTAGAGTTTCTTTCTGCTCAAAGTAAACAGGCCACTGCAAGGCAGTGGAAATATAAACCCCTGCAAAAATAAAAGTGAAGAAAACTTATCTTGAGGTTTGGTCCTGAATCAGTATCCAGAGGTAATCCAAAACACAGCAAAACACACCTTAATCTATGTTTATTTGATGGAAAAACAACAATTGCCATTTCTCCTACTATCCTCCAAGGTAATCTGTTCTTCATATTCAAGAAAAAAGGTTAGTTGTATAATCTTTGTAGGAAATTAGTTGCTATAAATACTGCATTAAAACATTTAAATTATTTCCAATGCCCCAGATTGACAGAACAGCAAAACATTTGGACATACTATTTTTCTCTTGTTTCTGAGCTAACAGGTTCTTCTAATGAATCAAACTTGTTCTTAACTACTTTTTGGTCAGTAAAGCTGCTACAAATGTCCTTTTGGATCTACACAGATACTGAAAGAAGAAGGATGAATATTCTTATGATTCTCGTGGCTATTTGGGACATGTTTGTGCCTTTAAGTAAAAACACCTTCATATTATTCAGCCCATTACAATAATTTTAAAGAACTTGATATACTTCTGATGTGATCTTGAGCACTGAATTTTGTAATCTGACAGCGAGAGTTGGTACAGAGCAAGCAAACTTTGCTTTCCTTCCCTAAAATTGGAGGTACTGCATAGAGTCAATTTCCCACTATAAATTTAAATAAATGACCACCTAAAATAATCCTGAAAATCCAGAACGGTACCTTGGAACAGCATTGGTTAGACCAGTCTAAGATAATATGGTTCTAGTGTTAGTCCAATAACCTTGGAAAAATATGTTGGATTTATTTTAGTAACCGTTGATGGAAGAAGAAATGAAGATTTAATCTAGTGCCAGTCTAGAATGTTTTTATAGTTTGTAAAACATACGAATGCCTAAAAAAACCTCTTCAGATAGTAATTTTGAAACATGTGAAAAGAAACACTAGGATTAAATAGATTGTTTCCCTATTGCAATCATTTTTTAAAAGAAAAGCAGAAAGTCTGAGCAGCTTTAAGAAAACACTTTGAAAGAAAAAGGGATTTATGCATAAATTTTAAAATTTTATAGCATTTCTCTGAGTCCTAAACTTTATCAGCAAAAATAGTCTTTCATAAAGTTCATCTGTAAAGATCCTTATAGTTGCTTTAACTGTTTAATCAGGTTGCATGTATTATTGAAAATGTTTCCCCTTTGATTACATGTAGTGAAGCATCCCTTTGCTCATGTAAAGAGATCAAATTGGCATTTTCTTCCTATCTCCTTCAGAGCATTCAGATAAGGATAATTGCATTAGTTACAGTCTAAACAATGTTTCAGACCAAAGCCCTAGGGCCAAAATGCTAGGTCTTAATTGACTGCACTACCTACTCTAGTCATGTAGACAAATTAAATTAATTACAATATTTTGAAAATGCTTTAACAACAACTTTTAATCACAAAACACAGAAAAAGCCTCGGGAATTTCACAGAAGCTTAAATATAAGCTGTCTTTGGAGACACAGCTATGGTACCTTGTATAAAATACTGCTTTTGGAAATCAGAGGGGAGGTGAAAATAATTTTGTTACTCCTGGATGATTTTGCCATTAGAACAGCAAGTTTCATGCTGGTTTGAACATTAGATTTTTGCATTATGAGCACTGTAATGTCCTAATTTTTTCTACTTCTCAACTAATTAGCCATTCATGAGACAAGTGTCTTATAGTTATCTATAGTTGTATATAGTTATATATAGTTATAATAATCTGCACCTGCACACCTGACCATGCCTTTGACATCATAATTCTAAAATATGCAAAATAAATATAATTCACAATGCTATCTACTTCCACAAACCTAGGCTTTGCCAGACAAGTAGTATAGACATCCATAATACTTATGTAAAAATTATGTAAAAATTTAGAAAATAGGTTTTTCAGTTTTTCTTAGAAAATAATTTGTAAGAGATATTTCTGAATATTATAACAGTGAGATATTAGTAGTTCCTGATCAAATAAATGCCCAGGTTTTAATCTGAGAATTTTTGATCCTTTTATTGTTAAACTGTTTTTATTAAACATATCAAATGTTTCAATTATATGTTTGAAATCTAATCTCTTTTTAAAATTTAATTAGATATGTGATCTTGGTTTTTCATGGAAGAGAAATAAATGTAATCATCTCATATATGTGTAAAATCCTGACTCATTCTCAACATGTTAATCTGTTGACACATTTCAACATTTCAATGGCACAATTGGATAGAACCCACATTTACAATAAAGCTACAAATTTTGTAAAAGAAGATGGGTGAAAACACTCATAGGTCAGACAATTTTCTATGGAAATAAAACTTATACATTACCTAACATAAAAATCCACAACAGCCAGCTACAACTATGATATCATTAGCATCAATGCCAATGAAACCCGAGATGTGAGCCCATAGGGCATGCGTTTAATTTGTTCTTCAGCTCAGGGAAATTCTCGCTTTCACTTTGATACCTTGTCAAATTAATACATGCATGAATATTCAGTAATGCAAACTCACAATATTGTTCTTAAGGTGATTACCAGTCCTGAAAGTCACATGTTTCTTATACAAAGCAGACAAAAAATCAGTCTGCAAAAATACATCCTGAGTTTGTTCTGCCCCTGAGAAGTTCTCTCTACTACTGTGTAGAAAATATTGTGAAATGTTCTGAAATACAAAGAAAGAAGGAAAAGATGCATAATAACTCAAGAGGATCATGAAATTTGGTTATTGAGCCATAATAGCATAAGTGTAAGTCCATATGGATAATGGAAAAGCATTGAAAAGCTGAGTTTCAGCCTTCTTACAACTGTTCTAAAGGTTACCGATCTACAAGACCCTCAGAGAAGGACATGTCTCAGCAGTGTGACAAGAAAAGAAAAATGAATCTGTCATTTTAACACAGAACCCTGTTTTCATGGGCTAAGGCTCCTTTAAAAGACACAAGTATGACAAAGTAGGGTGGTGGATTATGTCTTTAAATGAAGTTAAGCAAATAAACAATCCTGGGTAAAAATACTCTGGACCCAAAAAAAAAAAGTGCATATGAAAAGATTTAGTATCACAGGTTTATTTTCTTTTCATTTTCTATTTTACATCATATATGTAAGACAGCATTATAAAAAGAGCTTCAGGAAATTCATCAAGGTATCATCTTCCCCTTTTGCTTTAACATGTTCACTAATGATAAAACCTAGTTTAGTCTTTAGCAGTGTTCCATCATAATAATTCTATTACTGAAAAGGATTCACAGACATAGCTTACCATTTATTGCTTTTATTTCTATCTTTAACTGCAATGAATGACTCCCAATAGTGTCTCCCAGAAAGGTGTAACTAATGAGTTTTAAAACAATTGAAATATATTCTTAATAGCTTTAAGATGTAGGATTCTAATTCTATAGTTATCATGGGATCACAGAATATGCTGAGTCTGAAGGAACCCACAAGGATAATGAATTCTGGCCTTGCACAGGACCATCCCCAAAAGTCACACCATGTGCCTGAGAGCATTGTCCAAAGGCTTTTTAAACTCTGTCAGACTTGATGCTGTGACCACTTCCCTGGGGAGCCTCTTCCAGTGCTCAGCCATGCTCTGGATGCAAAACTTTTTCTTGATAGCCAGCCTAAACCTCCCTGGACAGCTTCATGCCATTTCCTTGAGATCTGTCATTGATTATGAGAGTAGTTAAGAGATCAGTGTCTACTCCTCTGTTTTCCCTCACAAGGAAGTTGTAACTGCAATGACATCTTCCCTCAGTCTCCTCCAGGCTGAACACGCCAAGTGACCTCAGCCCCTCCTCATATGGCTTCTCCTCAAGGCCCTTCATCATCTTTGTTGTCCTTCTATGGACAATCTCCAAAGGTTTAATGTCTTTTTTATATTGTGGCACCCAAAACTGCCCCCAACACTCAAGGTGAGGCTGCCCCACCTCACAGCAGAGTGGAACAACCCCATCCCTTGCCCCGCTGGTCATGCTGTGTCTGATGCTCCCCAGGACATAACTGGCCCTTGTGGCTGACAGAGCACTGCGGACTCATAATTAACTTTCCATTGAACAGGATGTCCAGGTCCTTTTCATAGGGCCATTCTCCAGCTTCTTGTTTCCCAATCTGTCTGTACATCCAGGGCTGCTCCATCCCAGGTGCAGAATCCAGAACTTTCTCTTGTTAATCTTCATATGGTTGGTGATTGCCCAGACCTTTAATTTGTTAAGGCAATTATTGTGGAGATCTGAACTCAAGGTGCTCTGATGTGTAAAGAATTTATATTTCAGTAGGCCTATAATAATTGCTCAGTCTGGCAGAAACCTCAGGAGAAAACCAATCCAAATTCTGCAAAAGCACCCAAAAAACTCACTGCCAGAGCTGATTGCAACAATGAATGGACAACAATGAAAAGTTTTGGACTATTTCAATTCTCTTGTTCCTTTTCTGACTATAGATAAAATTAATTAAGTAAATTATTTTTAATAAAACAAAGGTGGGCCAAAACTGCTTTCTTCTGACATTGTCATTTACCAAAAATATATGACACCTACATAAGACAGTGAAAAGTATATAGACTAAACTTCTGTGATCACTGTGGTTTTGGATGTGGATTTTAGCACTTGAAAGAGCAGGCTGAAATTATTAATTTTGCATATCATGGTTACAGGCACTGAAAGAACTTTGAATGAACTCTATTTTTAGTGAGGACCCAAAAGTTGTAATGATACTTGAGAACAGATTAATGTCACCAAACTACACTTGTTTGAAAGTTAGACCTCTAGTCTATGTAGTTGTCTATATTCTCTGAAATAAACTAAGAAAGAGATATTTTCCATTCTTTTTCAAAAATATCTTAACAGGACAGTTGCATTTCACTAATAAAGACAAAAACTTAAATTTTAGAGAGCAAAAGATAGATGAGATTGATTTTACTTTATGTAGTCAAAACAGAGTATGGCTATAAAATATTCTTGGAATGAAACAAAGAAATTAAGGGTCTGGGGAAAAATAAAGATTTGTTACTTGAGGAAAACCATCATATTGAGTAGAAATCTGTGCCTTATGAAAATTAGAGAAAAAATTGTGCGTTTAAAGCACTGTATTTAAGAGATTTATTTACACTTTAAGATCTCTTTTCTACTAAAGAAAACTGAAGTTATAGAAATATTTCAACAATAAATAGAGGGGGTACTGAAATCCTAGGAATAGCTTAAAATTTTAATGGAAAGGAAATGTGTCAATGGTATGTGATGCAAAAATATTAAACATAGATTATAAAAAAAATCCCTTTTAAAGCTATTTTTACACAACAGTTACCAAATTATATAAAATCAATACAATAGTTTCAAATAGTAATGAAATAACTGCAATATGGATGACACTGTTCCTGGCCTTGAAATAAAATTTGAAAAGCCATCAGATTTGAGATTTTTATCACTTCTCTCATGGTATTTGATTTAAAAATTTTGATACCTCTTAAAAAAATCAGTATCTAAGGTCTTTTGATCACCTGAAAATATTAGAACTTATTTTGTTAGAGGTAGATTTCCATCTTCCTGCCTGCAAACAAAATCTTGAAGAAAACTGAAGGTAAAAAAACAAAGCAAATAAAGGAAACCCAGTAGTCTTGTTAAATCCTCATCACTTGTAATCTAGTCTTCTGACATTCAAATGCTTTAGTTAGGAATCAAATGTATGAGTAACTGCAGCACTGAGAAAATTTTTTTCAAATATTATCTTTTCCTGCTTCTGTTATAGGAGAATTAGAAAATCTAAAGAAATCAAATGGAATAACAAAGAGGGACCTGGGAGAATGCAGAATTACTTACATATTCTAGTACTTGTTCACTTAGTTGCTCCAATGTTTTTGTCCAGGACTGAGACTCTTGGAAAGGTCAGTTGTGAATCTCTTCAGGAAGCAAAGGAAGATAAATTGCCATTTTCTACATCCTGAATGATCTACTAACTGAATGATTGAATAGAATTGAAAATATACCATCCTCATGGGTTTCAGTGTGCATGTTTCTGTAGATCTCCGTCTAGTATACTTATGTCTTCACTGTCATAGGTTTTATAGGACCCACTAAGTATTGTGAGACGAATTTAAAACAAAATAAAAAAGAGGACTAGAACACAGAGCTGAATATTCTTCTTTGATCCTTACTTTAGTAACCATTTCACCCAAAACTTTGAAGTGGAAAAAAATCAGTATTTGTTAGGGTTTACAGTGATACTACTCTAATATATAACTGGAGTATACAAGGCCTGGGCTTAGATGCAAACATAAAACAGTATCTAGATGCTTAACTAACATTAATTCCTTTACGAATATCATCCATGAGCGATAAAGAATGTACTTGCTTAGATAATATAAAAATAGGAATAACGAGGTGTTTTTCTTATCTAATGTTTTAAAAGAGAAGATGTATTCTTCTCTTTGTTGCAAACATTAGCAACAAGTAATATTGTAGTAGTCTTTGCTCATTACATTGTTCTAGTCATTAAAATCCGAAGATCTGCAAAAGCAGCTCTAGCCATGTGTGTGCTCTAATTGAACAAAGGATATCCTTATAATATCTATCTTCCAATTTACATGTCTAGGTAATGATGTCAGTTTTACACTGATAGTTAACAAGCATAATGTGATGTTAATCAAATGACCTTTCAGCAATAAGTGATTGAAGAATTAACTTCTCCAGCCTTAAATCACATTTTCACTGAATAAATTAGGTGGAGAAATATCTTTCCTAAGTATCTTCAAGCACTGGAGCAATACTAAAAATTAAAAGATCCAGCTGTCTTGAGAGCAAATTGTTACTGTATTTTCTGGAATGGCAAGGATATGAGAAGAAAGAGAGACTAATTACTCCACAATCATCTTAAAAAAGCCTAATATCCAAAAAGCAGAATAACATTACTGAAAGGAACACACACCTACATGCATGTAAAATCTGAGAAAAATTTTTCAACCTGAATTCTTGCTTATTTTATTATAAAGCAGCATCATTGATATTTATCCATTTACCCATAAACCATTGTTGTGAATCCATTTTATTTTAAATCAGTAACATTTTGGTCATATCTATTGCATTATTTCCAAAAGATAGGCTCTTACACAGATTAAAAAAAAAAAGAAGAAGAAGTGACAGCCAGGGGTAGCATATCTCTGTCTCACAAATACTAATGCTAGTACTATGTCTTTCTAAACACACTTTACAACAGAAAGAAGCATAAGCCCTTCCACCCTCTTTTTTATTCTTTCTTGGTGAACATTAAAAGTGATGCCCAGCTCACTTTGTTCTCAGCTGTTTTCACACCTTGCATGCCTGGTACTGACACCACTCAGTTCTGTCCTCCATGAAGTAGTGACATCTGTAACAGATTATAAATGAAAATTTCTTAAGAAATATCAGTAATATTGATTACATAGAGGTCCATTTTTTTAGTAGTGTACTACTCAGATTAAGGAAGAAAAATTATACCTATAAGGAACCATTTTAATCATAATGAAATTGCTGGATAAAGGAAAATACAATAATATTGTGCTTTTCTGTCTGATGAAACCCCAGGCTCTAGTTAACATGCATAATTTTACTGTATACAGATAACAAAAAAAGTATACAAATTCTACATTGATATAGGCACATGATGTGTTCATAAAATGTCGTTTGGCCTAACATACTTTCTCTCTGGTATGTATTCCACAATATGAGTGAGATTCATCTTGTCAGACCATGCTCTTCAGTGTCCTCCTATGATTGCTTGGCAAGAGGTTGGAAAAATTTTTTAATGTTGATACTGTTTGACCGTTTTTACTCTTTCTGCTATCAATTTCCAAAAGTGTAAATACATATGTAATTGTGAAAGAAATTGAAGAAATTATGATTGTTAACAAGTGAGAATCTGATTCGAATCACCCAATATCAATGAATACCATAGATAATGCTTTTGAGTATAGTGCCTCTCTCTGCTTTTCTGGATAGCTGTAAAAATGCTCATGCACAGATAATGACAGATATAGAATAGCTGGAAAGCACTTTTTATATTTACCCTGAAAAAAATAAACTAAGGTCCCAGGCAGTAAAATACACATGGTGTCAACCATTAAAGCATGCATCACCAAATCCCTCTATTGCAGAAAACTGTCCCAGGTTACAGTGCAATTTTTTTTTTTATTTGTAATGACTAATAAACTGTATTTCAGCTAATTTCCTCTTAAGCATATTTCACAATTAATTATGTATGCAGGTATTATAATATCTTTTTGCTTCTTGTTTATCAAGCTTATATCTTTGGAGATGTTATGAAGAAAATGAGGAGCTATTAATTGAAAAAAATAATTTCTCAACACTTGCCATAGTCTTTAAATGTCAAATCATAGCTATAGGCAATGAACTTTACAAAAAATTGTTACTCTACTTTTATGCTGTTAATAAACTGTACAAGGACACTGTATACTGTAAGCAACTGTTTGCATCTCTGGACCACTCTCTTCATTCTTGCTCACCATCAGCAATGTAAGTTTAATTAAGAATGATCTATTCAAGGTCCTTCCTGCATATCAGAAGTCCCAAAGCATAATTAATTGGAACGAACTGAGCATCTCGTTGCTTGTGATCTTATGGTTTCAATGTATATGATATTTAATTAAAATAAATTCCCTCCCTCCCTCTCTCATAGGGGAATTAGCTCATTAAAATTTTCAAGAATGAGAATCAGCCCTCCAGCAATTATTAACATTTGCAAAGGAGCAGAATACCGGTAGGATAAAGCAACCTGTCTTCTATGTTATACATTTGTCCCCTGGTGCTGGATGACACTGCTACTACGGCTTATTAATTTTAGCCTTGAGGTATGAATCTTTGATGTTCTCTCACAGCTAAGTTGTTTTAGAATACTTTTTTTAAGGAATCTTGTGTCATGTTTTTTATTGAATTTTCCAGGTGAGCATGCAGAGAACTGCATAATTCTGCCAAAGGTAATTAGTTATTATGCGTCTAACTAGAAAATATTCATAAACTAGACAATCTTCCTGTCTTATAGCCGTAATTTACTCATTAGATTCTTAAGCATTCACTTTGTCTCTGCATCTAGGTAGGGACACCTTGTCTCTTGGCGAGCCTGCATACACATAGTCCAGCTACATGTGGATGCAGGTAAGGTTGTATTGAGTTTCAATAGAGATTCATAGGCTTTCTGGGTTTCAAGGAGATGTGAACAGTTGTTGGTTGCTAGAAAGATATTTATTGTATAATGGCATCAGTCTCGAAGGCAAAGAGTTCAGAGAGTTAAAGTCCTTGCTAAAAGCTTTTGGCATAAAGTCCCGAATTGTGAGCAGCAGCTCTCTGGTATAAAGTCCCAATGTTCTGGGCAGCAGCAGCTCGGTGTGGGGTTCCTATAGCCTGGGCAGCTGCAGTTTCCTGGCTTAGAGTTCTGTTGTCATGGGCCACAGAAGCAGCTGCAGTAGTTCTTCTTCTTGGTGGTGATGATGGTGTTGCTGTTGCTCTTCTTCAGGGGTGTGTGGTGCTTCAGTGTGTGTGTGTGTGTGTGTGTGACTTCTGAGTGAGATCCCCAATACAGGGAATTAAATTCGTAAATCATCGCATCAGCTAAAAACACGATTCTAAACCATACTTTCCACACCAATCCAAGTTCAAGTCTAACATGCGAAAGCAGTGTCAGTCCTTACCTAAATCTTACATACAGGTTATTATTATCTGTTCACGCATATAGTTCTATCTGTTCCGTCTAGAAATGTAAGCTGTATTTTCCTTATGTCTAGAGCTAAGTTGAATCTATGCAGGGTATCACTGAAGTTTAAACTGGGTAATAAGGCTTTTCACTAGCTGACACAGACTCTTAAGGCACTTAAACTGTATTAGAACTTACTTAAAACTAAAACAACACTCTTACTTCATGTCTATGTGGTTTAATGTATTTTCATTCGTTTCTCTCTCTGAGGGGCTAAGAGAGACTTTTACTTTGGATTCCAACATGCTGTGAATGGATTCTACCTGGACTTTAGTAAAGCCTTTGAGACCATTTCCCACTGAATTCTCCTGGAGAAAGTGGCTAGTCATGGCTTGAATGCTATTTATGGTGGATAAATAATTGGCTGGATGGTGTTGGGGGTTACATGTTTTTTTTTTTTGGTTTTTTTCTCCGTTTCTTAGCTGTTAGAATTTTTCCCATTTAGCTGAGAGNGATGGTCAGGCCCAGAGATGGTGATGTTAAAAGGGCTGTCCTGTATTGGTAGAGGCTTCCCAGGGAAGTTGTTGCATCACCATTTTGGAGGTATTTAAAAGACATATAGATGTGGCATTTGGAGATGTGACAGTGGATTTGGCAGTGATGACTAAACACCTGAACTCAATGATCTTAAAGATCTTTTAAAACCTAAATGATCCTATGATCCTATGTGGTATAAGTGGTCTGAATTCTTATTAATAGATGCAGATTTTACACAGCTTGATGGGGGTGGATCAGACCATAATTCTATTGAATATCTTGCTGTGCATGGGAATTGTACATGCATTTTTATGCTGCTTTCACTTTGTCAGCTGACATTCAAAGTGTTTCCTTTTGTTCAGGAATGCCAGGACTCCTGCATATTAGTCAGCACCTGAGATTTGAGAAACTGAGGTGTTCTTATCCCTACAGATTTAACTATAAGATGATCCTGCAGATTTGACCTTGAGGGCTAGATGGGGGAAGCAGGTGATTGTATCTGCAGGCCTGTTCCTCATATTTCATCTGGTATAGTCCAGGCGGTCAAGCACAATACTCTACATCCAGCTAGTTGTCATTTGAAACACTGGAGTGTTAAACAACTGACCTGTCACACTTTCTGCTTCCATCTCACTGAGCCATGAATTAAACAGACACTCATAACATCAGTTTGACTTTATTGATATCAAATAAAGCTGAAACTGATGCTCAGATAGAAGAGATCTGATACAATATAAGGTACAACAATGTCAAAATATTTGCTCACTTTTGATTGCACTGATATGAACATGTCAGGAACTGTCATTTTCCCTCAGATTTGCTACAATAAGTAAAACACTTCATAATTTAATATTTTTATTTTCCCCAAGGCTCCCATGAAATATTGTTAGGAATTCCTGAGTCTGGTAGTCTCATAGAGGCAGAACTGCCACAACCCAACACTCCAAGGCCAAGCCAGTAGTAGAGCTGAGCAGGAATTTCCAATAAGCACTCATACAAAAGCAACATAAACACCATGGGTGCGCATGGCCAATAGGATCAACAGAGACACTCTCAGCATTTGGGCTAGTGTAAACAACACCAACAGCATCATCCTGATCCCCTCTCTGGCTGTCATGACAAGACCCATTAGGGGGAAACATACATCATCCCCCATTAGGGGGAAACATAACTGGCCTTAGGCACTCAGTAGACTGAGTAACTAAGCACTGGACCCTCTCATCTTCAGCTGCTCCACACAGAGTAACACATACAAGCAGTTTTCTCATGCTTGGACTTCCTTGTCCTTCCAGTAGACTACCCCAGATCACAGTCCATAGCACTTTTTTCTGGGATTTGGGAACTCTACGTTCTATAAGACCAAACTTGAAAACTCATCTCTACACAAAGCTGCTTGGTAACAACTCTGTCCATATCTCAATTTTAAAACATTTCATATTGTATTAAAATTTAAAGTATTTTTTAAAAATTATTCATTATCAGTATCTACTACTGGGTCACTTTTCACTTTTCCAATAGTTATAATGCCTTTGTTCATGCTCTTCACCTACTTTGTCTGTCTAGGTACCTGACTTGAGTTGTAATTTCTAGAAAGCCGTAGCACCTTAAAAATTCAGTGATCTTAGCATTACTTGTCCCTTATGAACTGAATCCTAAGTTGTGGAGATAGAATGAGGAATATAATGAAGTAATGAAGGAATCCAAGTCAGAATTAATGTAAAAGTCATATCAGGTAGGGCTTTTGTTGAGTGGTGATAACCAGTTTAAAAAAACATCACCCAAAACTTAATGCACCCATTTTCTGAGATTTCAACAGTGCCGTAAATTTATCTGGTACAGTTCTCTGATTTTCTCTGCTCTGTCAGAGCACCAGTCAGGAATTGTATTAAGAAGAGTTAAAACTGGTTTAAACAGTATTTTAAACCTGAATACAGTCTAAGTGAGATGTGAGTTATGATATTTTTGTGGTTCTGTTTTAGGGCACATGGTTGTATACAGACTTATGTACATGCACGTGTACTCTCAGGTGCTGGAATATATACAAATGTATTAAATATAAATATATTAAAATTTTCTAAAAACCTAATTACATATAAATATCTACATCTAAACACAAAGATTTTAGTGACAAGTATGACTATTTTGCCTTTTCCAAACAGTAAACTGAGTGTACTGTCTTTTGGGAACTGCAGATCAATTTAAATAATGATCAAGAATCTATCAACCATGCACACAGCTGTTACAACTTTGCTTTCCACTTCTCTATCATGAAGCTCTGAGAATTACTTCAGTAATATTTTATGGAAGTTTTGCAAGGAAAACTTTACTTCTGCCTAGACATGCAACTTTAAAGAAAGATAAGAAAATGCTGCAAGAAGTCGCTGTTTTTCCAAAATATTCCCAAAACAATATCAGAGAGCAATAAACAGAGATTTTTTAATATTTTTTCCACAATTTTGCATTTACTGTGCATTCAGGTGTCCCATCAAAGTAAAACCACACTGAAGATTGAATTCTGATTAATTTTCAACTTCAATATTTCGACATAGTTAATAGGGAAAAAAACTACATTATCCAGTTGAACTTAATCTGATTTGATCTGAAGATCAAATCTTCAGCCTTTTCAGTCAAATTCAACATCCTTTTTTTTAAGTAAAACTTTCTCTCCCTGTTTTAGAATTACTTACAAATTAACACTTTTATAATGGTTTACAGAATAATATTTTTTTATATCTTTAACTGTTGCACCGAAGCTTGAAAACTCATTCTTCTTAGTCATTATTATTACTAAGTGCATACAATATATGTTGAATGAAAATTGCTCCGGATAAATGGTTTTGGTTTTCAGAAGGATTTCAACAGACAAAACCAAGTTTCTTTATAGCCATGTGAATACTTCTACTGGGAAAGCAGACTTCAACTGGATGAAGGGTCCTAGCATCTCTTGGCAAGCCCCAGAGTGCCAACCCTCCAACTTCTCACACTGGATGTCCCTAGGACAACCCATCAGTCCTGTAGAGCCAATTGACAAAGGTAGAAAGGCTGAAGGAGTACATCAAGATGTCCCCAAGTCTCACTACAATGCTGGGTTGCAACATGGTCCCACAAACATTCTCAAACCCACAAATGTAAGTGTGTCAAACTTCGCTCAGTATACCGTAATTGGTATATAGCATAAAAATGTCTAGGATTCTAGTTGTTTACTCTCACATGTTTTAATACATACATGTATATTGTTAAGATCCTAAACTTTTCTCTTCATTGCAAGCCAGATATTATAAATTAGTTATTAAAAAGAGCAATTTTAATGTTACAGTCTCAAAATAAACTTTTCAACACTAGTTTCTCTCTAGAGCTAAAACTACTTTGAGGAGGTCAACCAGTGGCATTCCTACAGAGTCTACTTTGCTTTAAAAATTCTCATTTAAGTGTCAAGGTGATATTCTCTGAGTATAATATTCATTTCCTTCTCTCACTAATCATATTATCCCATTAAAATTGTATGTGTCAATTAATTATGCAAATACTGTAGTCCTGGATGTTTTGTTTAGTGTTTTTATTATATTTTGATTCTACTAATTATAGACTATAGGGTAAGAATATTTTTAATGTGAATAACTGTTGAAGACACAGAATAATACATTCACCTGCAGAGCAGATTAGTACTTCTTGCTTGTTAAGCAAGTAATATACTATGTAGATCCATATCTGAATGCTTTACCAGATGTTGAAATGGTCTTTTCCTTCCCAAAGACCAAACAATATCTTGGTAGGTCATTCTTTAATCAAATTGAATTTTGCTAGCCATCTTTCCTCCAAAGCATAGCTGCAAAATGGCCATCATCTTCATTACAACATTTCCCAGAGTGTTGGGAATTCCCAACCCCCTCCAGAATACACTTTTTTGTTATCAAAATCATGGGTGATAACATCTTCACTACAGTATCAGCATTAAGTGCTTTGATACATTCATAATGCTGAAAAAGCTGACCTAAAAACAGTCATGTAAGATTCATATTATCAAGGACATTTTGAAGAGTCCCAAAACCTTCTCCTGTCTAAATTATATATAGCTCGTAAAATTGATTGAACCAATACAGTCATACCTTTCCAGGTTATGTTTTCAAAGACAGAGCACTGCTGTGAGCAAGTTTGTGGGTGAATTTAGTTATAAGAAAGAGAAGAAAAAGTATGAGAAAGAAACAGCCTCTCAGAATACGAATCAAATGATTGAATACTGTACAGATACAACCTGAAACCCTATGTACTCTACGTGGTCCTATTACTGTAGAAAGAAAAGTGGAATCCTGAAATTGAATTCTGTTACTGTCCAGAAGGCTTTTAACTGAAATGTGTGACAGAAGCATTGTTATTTGTCTTGATTATTAAGCTTCCAAAGAAAAGCAAAAGGTGCACTTCCATTTTCTACTGGAATTTTAATTCAAATGAAAAGGTTAAAACTGTTTTTTAAAACCATATGCATGGATTTTCTGGGAGTCCAAACAAAGGGAAGGGATTTTAGGCCACAAATTCTCTCTGACAAGAGTGAAGGTTAATACTTTATGTTATAGGACACTCTACCCTCAGCATCACCTACAGCAGGTACTTGCAAGTTAATATTATGACCAATTAAGGAAAATTAATACAAATTATAGGACATATGGCTCTGACAGACGTCTAGCTAGAATGCATGATTGGTCACAGAGCAACATGGAGTTACCTAGAGAATTAATTTCAGTTAGGTAGATTTTTATAACTCTACTGATTTCTCTGTTCAAGGTCTCATAGCTTGTACAAGATTTATCAGACATACAATAGCAATTACCAAAGTATTAGAGAAGAGTAAATTCAGAGCTCATGCCATGCTAAATATGCTGTAACAGTAGGAGACCCTCTTGATATAAACAATTAGTACAGAAAGTGAGGTTTTTTTTGTTGAAAAATAGTAACTAATTGTGTTCCATATTCAATTTTCTACTGCCTCCTAGATATTACCTCTTTTTGATAAGTCAAGCACCAGCCATCACCAGAAAGTCAACCAGAACAGAGTTTTTTTCAAAGTCTTTGAATCTCAGAGGAAAAAAAGAGGAAAAGGGTAATCTCTTTCAGCTAATTGCTGAGGAAAAAGCCCCAGGGTCTTCTCTGCTATCAAAATAATCTGAAAAACATTGTCAAAATAATATTTGTACAATCTTTGCCCTGGAAAGTCCTTATTGTTTATGTATATGAAGGAAATTTTATCAGCAAATTTTGTCTTGTAATTTGCTTTCTAGAGTTAATTGTGTGATATCATATTCCATACTTACTATTATTATAAAGTATGGTCTTGGTGCTGCTGAAATTATAGACAGTATTAAAACAGTTAACTTTTTGGGTAAACCACTTAACTATGGAAAGCTCTTAGTGCTTCAGAGAATTGCTTCATATATCCATGTCCTTAATGCAAATTGGAATGCCTTTTTTTGTTACTACAGACCACATTAACAGAGTCTTACAGAATTGACATGTTTTGGAAGGTGTGCTGGTTTCACCTTAGTTGGTATTGGAAAAGAAGGAAGTAAAACATCCCCGGAAATGGTTCTCCTGAGAGAGACGCTTGGGAGTTTCAGAGATAGCCAGTGACTGCCCAGTTCTGAGAACTGACAGCTCTGTAAGCTATTCAGAGCTGAGTTCCACCCCCGTGAATACCATTGTGAAGCCCGGGAAACTCTGAACTCGCTCTCTTGGGTTTCCGGCGGCTGAAGGTGACAGAGCTGTGAGTGAGGGGAAGCCCGGCCCGACCTGGGCCCAGCCGGGCCGGGGCCGAGGCCGGGCCGGGCCGGGCCAGGCTAAGTCACCAGCCGCTGCCGCCGCCGGGGCAAACCGGGCCAGGCTAAGCCACCAGCCGCTGCCGGGGCCGGGGCCGCCGGGGCTGAGCCGAAATTCCTCTGAGTCGTGCCTGAGCCACGGCCAGCACGTACAGAGATGAGAGGCCGGATTTCCCCCCCCCACCTTTGTTTTCAGCATGGCTTTTTTCTCGAAGCGGCTCCGGAGCAGAAAGAGAGCAGAGCCCAGCTCAGCTGCAATCCATCACCGTGACTGCTCCAGCCCCTGCCGATCTAGGTAGAATGTTAACCCTGTCTCTGCCAGTGCCCAGATGAGACTCGCAGATCATGACTTCTCCTTTGGGTGAGAGGAAACTCAGAGAGTGACAACATAAACAAGACTGGGTCAGTTGGGAAGGAGTTCAAATGAGGAAAGAAGGAATGAAGAGATGTCTTAAAATTGAGACTGAAAGTTCTTTTGGTAACACCATGGAGATGGACTATAATAACTACAGCATTTCCTTTAATTCATGAGAGAAACAAATGAGGGGAGATGGTGGCCTGTTCAGTGTGGACTTGACCAGAGGTAACAAATGATTAAAAGTAGCAGATTTTAAAGAAGCAGTGGTGCTTTTGAGAAGAAGAAAAAGACTTGTGTTTTTTAGAGATGAAGATGATTGTAGCAATTGGTAAAGTGAGTTTTTTGAACAGCCCATCTTTAAAAAATGACACCCCATAAGTTGACAATGACCCATTGACTTAATGAAAGAAAATGGGAGGAGTTTCACAACAGCAGAGTTTTTTCTGAACCGGGCAGCTGCTGTTTTGTGAAGATGCAAGCCACAGAGAACTGTTCTTGTGGACATATCTCCAGAGTGTTGAAAAAGAAGACTCTTTGCCCTATGTGAAATAGAGAAAGATTGTTGTAGAAGTGATAACTGATTTTAAAAATCCCAGATTTCGTTTTTGTGTTGTCAAGTGGAAAAGAGATAAGTGAGTGAGGGAGGGAAGTGTTCTCGAGGTTTCATTTGGACTTTTCCTTGTTATTTCCTTTTTAGTTCGTTTTGTTAATAAATTTCCCTTATAGTCTTAAGTTTAAGCCTGCGTTTTCCTTTCCTCAAAAATCATATCTCACAACAGAACATGAGCGGGCTAGTGAGTTTTGGCTAGCTCTAAACCCACAACATTTTTTGGTGCATTGGCCGGGAAATTTCAAATTAGCAATTTTAAAACCACGATACTTAATTGGTGTTTCTGCCTGGTTCCAACTGAACCTGCCACAGAAGGTATAACTTATGTTACAGAGAAATTTGAAACCATTTCCATTAAATCAGATTAAATTCATATCAGACATAATATCCATTCTTTCATTATAGCAAATAGCAGAAATTTTCAGAAGGCATTATGAATTGAGCAGGTCGGTAGAAATACCAATTCTCTGATGAGAACAGCATCCTGGGTTACGTCCATCTGCAGTTCAAATATTCCATAATCACAGGTCATATTTTTGTATTTAGAAGTCTGCTGTGGATTTTCTTCAGCAAACTTTAGCTGATTTTTGAAGTCTTGAAAATATGTAGCACTCACAATATCCTTCAGGAATTATTTTCTCACCTTACCTACATACAGAGAAGAAAATCTATTTTATTTTGCTTGTTTGGAATTTTTCTCCTGCTACTTTTGTTTTAGGTTTCTATGTTTATTGCTCTTAAATAATTCAAACACCCTCATATTTACATAATCCATTAAACATAATCTTTTTGACTGTACTATAAGCAGTATCACAGCACCATACCTGTGGTGTGTTCAAAAAATATGTGCTTATTTGCAACATGGCTTGGATTCATAAATAATCATTCAGGTACAAGGCACTGCAAGAAACATGTACCTCATTTGACAGTAAATCAATATTAAATCTTGATATCTTTGATACCATTGAAGAGCTATCTTTCTTTTCCCCATTCCATACTTCAACTATCAGGTTTCTGTTTTCATACCTACCATTTTTACTTTGATGTAACCAGTTGATGAATTTGCTGTCCTTTCTTCTAATGATAATAACATCTACTGATACTGGCATTGCTTTTGCTAAGGAGATTAATATACATGAGGATCTGTGGTTTATCTTTGCACTATGAAATTACAGAAATAGCCATCTATCACTGATAGATATCTAATATGTTCCATGAAGCTTACTTTGCATATACCAATGCCTCAGTTATGCTACAGAGGAAGTTAAATGATACCCAGCATCTTTTAGGAACCCCACTACAGTATTAATTTCTGATTAACTGTGGACAATTCTGTCTCTCTGCTTTAATTGTTGATTCTAATCAGTGAAAATCGGCCCCTGCCTTTCCCAGAAACATAGGAATCATCATCATATGCCTTTTATCCAAGAGTCTTCCTTTTATAGTAATAAAAGGGATGTGAGGAAAGATGTAGTGTTCTTATGCAGAAATGTTTTCCATTTTGGGTTTATTAAGCCTTCTTCATTGCAGGAACTGTTTCCATTGGAACTGATTATTGAGTATGGTTTATTTTTGTTTTGCCTGGGGTTTTGGGCTTTGTTGGGGTTTTTTTGGTTGTTGCTGTTTGGGATTTTTTGTTCTGATGGGTTTTTGTCATTTGGTTATTTTGTTTGGGTTTTTATTGGTTTGGTTTCATTTGGGTTGGGTTGGGGTTTTTCTGTTTTGTTTGTTTATGTCCAGGTACTATCAGGGTTCCCCAGGACTTAGTATTTGAGCCTTTCCTGTTTAATATCTTTACTGATGATGTGGATGAGGGGATCAAGTGCATCTCCAGTAAGTTCACAGAGTGCAGCAAGTTGTGTGGGAATGTTGATCTGCTGGGTAAGAAGGCTTTGCAAAGGGATTTGCACGGGTTGGATCCATGGGCTGAGGTCAATGGCATGAGGTTCAACAAGTCCCTGGCTGTCTCTGCTTCTCAGCTTCTTATAAAGAAAAGCTGGAATATAGTATGAAACACAAGATAGGTCTTCTTATTTTCCTGCAAACATACTTTGGGCCTCTTAACATAATGAATAAACTACAACACACATACTCTATATCTGAAGAGCAGGAAAATGCAGTCGCTGGGAGGATGATGACCACCTATTTTCTGTTTGTAGCAGCCAGCTACTCAAAAAATAATTAGAGTCCACTATATATTCAAGAGAACACTTTCAGAGCTTCTATGTACACCTTTGTAGTAGTTATGATCTGTATTATCTCAAAACACTGAGGAAAATACTGTATCTGTGGCAGACAAAACACTCCTAAAGGTATAGTCCAGTACTGTCTCTGCCTGATGCAGAAAGTATCAAGGTATTTTTCCTTCTTTCTGCCTCAAACCACGCAGAAGGCAATTTAAACAGGAGAGACGAGCTCTGTGCACTTTATTTACTTGGTCCTCCATGAAGTATTAATAATCTGCTATACTGAGTTGCCACAAAATCTATCACAATAAAGCTAAATTTAAAATTTCACTGAGAATTTTGTGTTCATTTGTGTTCTGTTCTGGTGTCCTGCCGGTGTAAAAGCAGGCCAGCTCAGAGTCTCTCTCTGGCACCAGTATACATACCTATATTCAAAATTTGATCCCAAAGAAGGGTTTTTCTCAAATTATGAGCCGAAACAAGTTTGGAACACTTTACATTGATCAAATATCTCAAGATTGGAAGAGTCCCAATAGTAAGGTTCAATAAGTCCAAATCCCTGCTCTTTGCAAGACTGCCTAAAATTAATCCATATGGCTAAAAGCATTGTCCAGATACTTCTTGAGTTCTGACAGACTTTGCTGTGACTTCCCTGGGGAGCTTGTTCCAGTGACTGGCTATGGACATGACTTTCTGAGCCTGGGAGAGTTTCAGCCTGTCAGTGACTGATCTGTTCCCAAAGTCTTTTGGGAAATTTTCAAAAACTGTTTTTTTAAATAGGTTGTGGTTCTCAAAACCATGTCAAACAGATGTTCTGAATGTGTTTTTCTCTTGTTCCACCAATGGGACCAGAGAGGTGGTTCCTTTGGTCAATCATGTTGACCTGTATCGGAGCGCTTTATAAAAAGGGTTGCAAACCTTAAAATAACAGCTTTTGCCTCATTAGGACCTCACTGTTGTGATTTGAGTCCACTCTTCTATTTTGTGTCCACTAATGACAACCGGCCATCCTTTTAGTGAAGAGTCCTAATCTCCAATATGCAGTCCTCTGATGCAGTTTCATCTAATTTCCTCATGCCCTGTTGGTGGTTACCAGAGTGAGGAAATCAGCACATTCCCTCTGCTGTCCCTCTTGAGGACACAGCGCATTTGTGAAGAGGTCACCCTTCAGCCTTTTCTTTTCCAAGCTGAACAAGACAGGCAGTCCCAGTAAAGTAGAAATTAATCTCTGTAAATTCCCTCATTGGCTGCAAAATTGCAAACATATGTCTCAGATTAGCTGTTTGTCACTTAGAGATTTTGTTGTGTGGTATACTTCAACAGCTACCCCTTTTACAAAAATCTCTTCCTTACTGCCATATCCCTGACTAGAGTCATGAAGGCAGGAAAAGCAGGGCAGATCATCCCAGTGTCACAGAAGATGGAGGTAAAGGGAAATAGAACACCTTTTATATTATTCCATGCATAAATGTGTTTGCATCTGTAATTTCTTACATTTCATAACATAAATTCTAAAATATAGTTGCAAAATCTTCTGGATTTTCACCCTAAAAATTCGGAACATATTTGCTTTAAATATTTGCTATTCTTCATTTCCTTCTGAGTTATCATGAGCATCAGTGACACAAAATTAATAAATATAAATCAAAAATTGTTCAAGGAATTGCTAGGATTAGCAGCAGAAGATACCATCTGAAACACAATGTTATAGCACTTGTATGTGGTAAAGGAAAGGAGGATGGTGAGAGAGGTGAAATAAAACTGGGTCAAGCAGTTCATGGAGACTCTATTTGGATTATTTGCACTAATTTTGCAACATACTATTATTTGAAATTGCACAGAATTCAAACAATTTACTTTGGTTCTTCATTCTGCCAAAAAGCTAAGTTGTAACAAAATAAGATTCTATTTTCTCTTTTAATACAAGCATCTATAATAAATATCTTAAAGGAAACAGAATGGCTGAAAATTGCTATGCTATTTTTGGTTTTTTTTTTTCCCCCATGACAGGTTAAATTGTATCTGTTTCTCTAAGTATCCAGTTTAAGATTTCGCTCATCACGGCTGTGGAAAGGCATCTCATCTAGTTGATCCAAGGGATAAAGTAACCCAATTCTTTTATCTTTCCCATGCTCTTAAAAATAGTTTAAGTAAACCTTCTGCATGTATAGAGAGGGTTTGTAGCAACTTCATGCTCAGATAGTTTGAGGGTTCTGTCCTTTAATGGAAGCCTCAGACCCTTTCATTGCCCATGCAAAATTATTTTCTTGTCCTTCTTCTCAGACTTGTATCAGTTCACGGTCAAAGTCTGTTTCCTGCATTGATCCGTCAACCTTTAATTTTAGCTTTGGAGATACTTCCAGTAATCCCTGCAAACTGCGTGGTTACAAAAATAGGTGTGTTAGTATTCCCATTGATCAGCTCTTTGCTTTCATTTTTTTGCAGCACAAAGACAGATAAGACCTTTAGCAACATAAATATATTATATGAGCACTATCTTTCTTTACTTTCTGGGTTTCTTTTATACTACTTCATTTCCATATGGAGTATTTTGGGATGACATCAACTATGAAACATTACAAGCACATGGCCATGATTTAAGAGATACATAGTTTAATCTCCTCGAATCCAAAAATAGAGAATTACACCTTTTTTTTTTTTTTGGTCATAAATTTAAAGAAATCAGATATCATTATGCATCTATTGTGTAATTACTTCATTGTAATTAGAGCCAGACATCATAAAAAATACCTTAATAAAGGCATTTCAAATGCGGAAGGGAATTGCATGTTTTGTGGGGAGAGGATGAAGAAAGATGATGACAGTACCTGCACAATGGGTTGGACCAAAACCAGAGAGAAGAAAACTTAAAATTGAATGCTCCTGGAATGTTACGGGTATATACTAAATTTGTATTGTATTTATAACAGTTTTTCAAGTTACTAATTTTTTTTGGTTTTTTTTAGAAGAAATGTATAATATTTTATTCCCCAAGTTCTCAATAAAGTGTGTAACTTCTCAGGAAGAACATGGAAAAAAAATATCGTTAAAATCAACAAAAGAACATCATTAATCAACAAAACTAAGAAATGTCACTTAAGATACAGATAATTTTCTGGAAGCTCGATACTTTAAATATTTCAGGAAATCCATGGGGTTTTATTCTATCAATTACTATGTATTTCAAGGAGCTTACCTGTGTATGAAAACTGTATTTTCATAAATGGAACCTAATCATATTGTGTTGAAACATATTTTAAATTAATTTTTCTCCATTTCAGGGATTTTATTATTTTAATTTTTTAATCTGTATTTTTGTCAGGGGAAATCTGACAGGTTTCTCACAAAGCGTTTTTTTTTTCAGATGCATGACAGTGCAAATGCACCACAGATGTCAGAATGGTTTCATTAAAGAAACAAATTCTACATCTCCAGTGGAAACACCCCTCACATATTTTTTGCTCAAAACCACTGCCTGCTGTCTGCTCCAGCTTGCCCTGAATAATCTCTTAAAATTCCACTGTGTCTGAGATAGCTTTATGTCTTCACAAACCAGTGTGCTGAGATTCAGTACATTTTACACTGGGCACATTTATCTTATAACAACTTCCTGTTGTGAAGCACAACTAAGGGGAATGATTTGTCTGTGCGCAGTTAAGACCTTGAACACAGACTGCATCACTTTCAGAGCCCTTACTTGTTTGTGAGCAAAGCCTCTGCTTTGCCAACTGTAACTTCTCTTTTTATAGTGTAATTTGGGAAAAAATGTTAGTGAATCGTTTCTTAATTTATTGTGCTTATTATATTCTACCACCAGTTGCCAAATAATTTGTAGAGATGCATTATCTTTTTTGTGAATATGCCCTAAGAGAGAGACTAACATAGAAAGGCTGCTTGCTAAGTGTATGACAAAGAATAATAAACACCGTCTTCTGGAAAGCAATTAAAATAGATCATCTCTCTTAGGTAAGGATTAGTTAGAGAAGAAGTGAAAGTAGCATTTTTATTTAACCTCAAGAAAAAAAAATACAATACTATCAGTACAAATAAATTTAATTTTCAATTACATACGTTAAGCATAGTTCAATGCAAAGTCTGGCTTTACCTTCAATATTCAGATCCTTCTCCAAGATTGTCCTTCAGACACCTGCAAACATTTCTATGCCCACAGTTTTGACTCAGACTCCTCTCAATTTCAGCTTAACTCAAAACTGGGGTGCTTCTCATTCAGGGACCTGTATTTATCTCACTGATTCAGTCTTGCCACTCGGCACGTTGAAGGGACTTCATAGGTATTTCTCTGCCTAATTCCTATGTGTTTTATTAGACATTCCATAATACATGCCAGGGTAACTAAAACTTCAACTATTCAGCAAAAAGAAATGGTGGTATTGTACTTTGTAGAACACTACAAGAGTACTTACTGACAGGAGAGGAGCTCTGAGTTTCTTTTCTTGGTTATTTCACATAAATTAGACCAAGGTGTTTGTAGTATAAGTTTTGTAAAAATTGAGAGGTCTTCCATGCTGAAACTCAACCAGTATTTTGGGGGGAGGATGGGATATGTTGAATTCTTTTGAGTGCAAATTCAGAAATGTGCCAGTTTAAATAAATAGCATAGATTAAAAAGCAGAATGCATGTGAATGTGAAACAGATTAAATCACTACATCTGATAGCCCAAAAAGAAATTAAAGGAGCCTTCCATGAGCTGCATCTCCAGCAGAGCTTCTTGGAGATATAGTTTTACTGCACAATTTCCAAGAAGAGTCACTCTTCCCTAGGAGAATATAAAATGGCTTTTTGCTTTTGTTTATTTGAAGAAGTTCGTGCTAAATATTCTAAATTCCGATACAGCAATCGCCTTCAGAGAAAATACCAAATAGCACAGAAGATGACTATTGACAGCAAAATCCTGAAATCATTGGAATCTGACATGCTTTTAGTTCAAAGTTGGACTTGATGATCCATGTGGATCCCTTCCATCTCAGGATATTTTATGAATCTATGAAAAAATCACTTTGTAAAAAACAAATTTTTTTTTTGCTTTTGGATGCAGAAAGCCTGAAAAAAGTCTATAGAGACTCTTAAATTAAAAGTAACTGAAATGGACACATTTATTTTAAAATCATACAGTATTATTAATCATCATTACCCAAAAAACCTTAATGTAACACTTAAATCTTATTATTTTTCTCTAGAAAGCAACAGTACTTTTGTTGTTCCACTGCTGTAATAATGCTTACATAACTAACAAAGATCTTTGCATTTTAGTGAAACATCACCTATATATGTATGAAAAGTATTTCATTACAAGGATGACTTTTAAAACCTAATTAGAAAGTTAAAGCTAGACTAGAGCAACTCTATTACTTTTTATTTCTTTTAATGACAATTTTTTCTCCTCATATTTCATTTCCATGGAGCCCAAATATAATGAGGGTGGTAAGAATGCTTATTATTCTCAATATCTCAGTAATTAATTATCATAATTTTATTACCGATGATTTGGAATCCATCTCATTATTTTGAATCAGTAATGCAATTAGTGTCAATAAGATTTCTGGCAGGTGAACTACAGGTTAGCAAAGTCTTAACAGTTTTATTTCTTTAATATTCTCCTTTTATTTCCTTACACATATGTTTTCTTTTCTATTTACTTGACTGATCACTACAAAAATAGAAAGACCTATTTAGATAGCTTATTTTGTTAATAAGGAAATATTCTTGTGACAACAATAACTTCATCAATGACCCATTGCAAATGAACCCATTAACAATCTCTTGCTTTTTTAGCTTAATACTTATAAATTAATGTTCAAAACAACACTTTTTTCCTTGGTTGTTTTTTTTAATCTCAAGTCAAAAATAGATGCTGTTTCACAATTATGTCATGATAAATAAAAAAAGAGACTGAATCTCCCAGTTGATACCCAGTCTGGGTAATTTCACAGAACTTCACAGAATGGCTAAGGTTGGAAGGGACCACTGGAGGTCATCTACACCAACCTCCCTGCCCAGTGTCCATTAGGGCACATTACTTAGGATTGCCTTCCAAGTAAATTTGAAACAAATGCTACACTAGCCAAATTAAAAAAACAATTAATCAATTCTCCAAATTTCTAAATTTGGATCATTATTTTTCTAATGAGACACCTTTTTATTTCCTGCGCTGATCCATGGAATGAAGGGATACATTTGGAAAAAATACACTGTCAATCATATGGGAGCATCATATCACAGTAATTCAGCTATAACTAGGCTACAGTATAGATATTCTTTGCACATGTAGCCCATGACTGCATTGGTGAGGTTAAGTGTCAATGAAAAGATAAAAGGGCCCATGTCATGATTTTTGGCTTGCCCAGCAGCCTGGTCCCAACTTTCTTGCCAATGGACTTTGCCAGTGGTCAGTGTGGGTGAATTATCTGCCATGGGGTTAAAAGAGAGCTTAAAATGATGGATGCTGTTGATGAGTGCAGGTAGTCTCAGTGTCAGGTAACAAACATCTCAGTTAAAGTACCACAAAACTTGAGAAGAAAACTTATTTTCCTAATTAATTTAATCTCAGATTCATCAGAATAACATAGCAAAGAAGTTCCTGTTCTCTGTCCTGCTCTAATTTTAGCAACCTATATTATATCCTCTTAATTTTCTTCCTCCAAAGCAAACCAACCTTTCAAAGGTTGATTTTTACTAATTGTTATAAAATAAATTAGGAAGCGTGTGGTGGGTTTAGCATTGGCTAAAATCACCAGTGCACCTACTAGAATTATTTACTATTTTCTTGCTGTGAAATATGAATTAGGAGGAAAGCAAAACAGGCTCAAAAGTTAAAAGGGATAAAGAAAACTTTACTAACATAACTAAAAGAGTAAGAAGAATCAGAATAAAACCTTCAGAACACTTCTCCCCTCCTCACAATCTCTTTTCTTTCCCATGGACAACATAGAGACAAAACCAGGGATTTAAAATCAGTTACCACCTCTACAATGGTCTTTCATCAGTTCTTGTAGGGAGAGGAGCTTCTCTCACCATGCCATGGAGACCTATCCACAAGAAATAGTTCTGTGGCTTCAGTATCACAGCGAATCAGCTTCCTGGGAAAGGAAAGTCTGTTTGCAGTGTGAAAGTCCCTCCTGTGCCTTGCAGGTTTCCCAAAGTGCTTTCATTCTTTCAACTTACGGGGTACTATTTTAAGGATGAGCTGTTCTAGTGTAAAAAACCAAAAGTTCTCTTATTCTATATCTGGAAACACAGGCTTTTATCTTCTATCCCTGGGTAAAAATTTCTCATCTCTCTCTGTTCAAGCTTCTCATTAGATTACAGCTTTTCAGCATCCACTTGCTCCAGCACAAGTGCTCTTTTCTCATGGGCCGTGGGTGAATGCTGCATCCCCCCATGTGCTTCATGAATTACAGAGGAAAAATGAAGTTTCTTATATCAAAAAGATATCTTCACCATAATCTTACAAAAATAATTTCAGCCCAAGACCAAGGCATCTCCTCAATCCCCTCCTAACTAGAATTTTACTCCTTCTTTACTGACCTCAGCATCCCATGTTGATTTCCATATATGTCTTCACTTTTCCGTCTCTTGATTCGGGACAGAACTGATGTTCATAAGTTTATTTGTTTTTAAGCTTTATCAATCAAAACAGATTTTATAGAGTCCTGCAGCACTGAAGAGTTGATCTCATCCAGGCTGTGCACAGAGGAGATCGCTCGCCGAGCCTCTCGCTGCTGCTCACGTGGTCTCTGCCGACACCTGCGAGCCACGTCAGCAGCCAGCTCCACTCAGCGCTTTCCTTTATGCTGAGCACCAGAAACAAGAAAAGCTGCTGCTGGTTTAGTCCTTCTGTCTGCAGCATGGGTGGCTAAAAGCAGCTAAAAAATTTCATTGCGAGCCATGCCGAAGAATCCATGGCTGTGTGCCATTCTCCCGGTCGTGTTGATTTTTTGGCCCCACAGTCCCAACAATGTGTCCACTTTCAGACTGGGCTAGCAGCAGCCACTCCCAGCCCCTGGCTACTCCTGGCCTTGGGGCCGCTCCCAGCTCCAATAAAGCCCCATCCGGCATGGCCTGGTGGTACTGCTGGAAAAAGGACTGGTGGATTTTTCTGAGAAGGGGCCCGGCCCCACTGGGAGAGGGTTCCAGCTGCAAGCTGTGACGGGCCCCAGTGGACTCTCCAGTGAGGGACTCGGCAGCCCCCTCAACTCCCCTCAGGGGCAGAAAATCTCAGCCAGGCCACATGGGGCTGGCCCTGCCCAATCGCGCAGACCACTTGGGACCAGTACGACTGGGACACAGTCACATGTTCAAAAGCTGGAAGCAAAAGAGAGATTTCCTGGGCTTGCCCATCTTTAAAATGTGAATATCACAGAGGCAGACCCACCTTCTAAATGGTTCAACAGGTGGTCAATTCTCAGAGCTAGCCAGCTATTGGTTTTTGCTAGACAGAGAGGAAGCTCTTAGCAGCTCCTCCCAGAAAAATATTTTTCAGGAGTGGCTTCTTCCCTTGTCACTAAATGTCAATTAATGCAAAACCAGCACAAAGTGTCAGTATCATTTCTTCTTGATGTGGTGTGAATACCAACGAATGAAAGATATCCTGGTTATATGACAATGTTTGCCTGGAATAAATGAGTGAGTTCTTCTCTATGTAACATAATCAGTTTGACTGTTCTCACATTAAATCAGTGGAAGAAAAATCCTTTGAGAGACCTGAAGGCAAAACCTCTTCCTTTCAGGTAGTGAAACGTCTTCCATTCATCATGACTCACTGCAGTTACACCATTTTAAATGGTGAAAACCACTAAAAATATTTTTTGTTCAGGGGAGTTGTGGAGGGCTGTGGTGGGTGGATTTGCTTGTGTTTTAATAGCAATGTACTGAGATAGAAAAAAATAACTTTGTCTTCTGTATTTATTAGTGTTTCTTTTCAGAAGGTAATGCAACAATTATCTGTTAAATATATGTATGATCTGGATGATTGTTGTTAATATAGATAGTCAGGAAAAAAAAATTTGTCCAACATCAAAATGTAAAATAATAATTTTTTCTACATTATAGGAGTGAAGCCTTTCAGAGCATTATGGTAAACATTATATATTGTGACCAATGTATGGTGACAAGCAAGGGACAAAAATAGGACAGGAAAGGGAAGGATGATAACTGCCTCTAGCATTGATTGACTACATCCTTCGGTCTATCCAAATAAGTGTTCATTAGTAAGTGTTGGTTTTACTTTTACGATGATATAAAGACCTTAAATGTTGCATAAGTTCCCCTTTTCTTGTAGAGATGAACATCAGACCTATCTTCACACTTTTTCTTCACGAGTTTCTATTATCCACATATTGTGTTATTGTTTATTCATTGTATTGTATTATTCATTTGTTTTCTCCATAAAACAATACTGATTTCCGATCACTAAGTTCTTCATGGCATATTACACTTCAGAATTGGGTTAATGTAATGCACAGAAACAGCAGTCTGACATTTTTACTGTCTCTAAAATAAAAGTATATAGTCCATAGCAAAAAAAATAAAACCCATTAAACCAAATTATATGTGGATACAAACAAAGAGAATTATTGACTGAGAACATAGACAAAGAGCAAGATGAACTGAGAAAAAGTCCTTCAACAACCTAAAGAGGGAGGAGAAGTAAAGACAATGCCTTCAATCATAGCAAATTGCCCCAACACAGTCCAATTTTTCTCATTTTCACTGTAGGATTTTGTCATTAAGATTTCACAGGATTTAAGGTAATACAAATCTTAGCCATAACAAAAGTGAGGATACAACTGCTTCCTATGCTGGAAATGTAAAATAATCCTCTAACTACTTTTGTGTAAAGATTGAATGACCCCTTTAACTATAGTATCAGCAGTGTAAAACTGAATGAACAGCTATCACATACTATTGTTCCAGTAATGTGTGCTTTAGTGTCCCTAACGGTGTATTTATGGGGATAGGCCAGATGATTCCAGAGGAGCTATAACTGTCTTTTAAATCAATGATGCCTACACTGAGGAGTCCCTAAGCTCTCATTGACACTGTCATGCCAAACAGCTCTCTTGACACCTGCACTGAGGGAGATGTTCCATTTTCAATGGTAGACAGCAAACCTGGCCGCAGAAACCTGGCTACAGCATTGCTTCTGTTAAGCTGCAATCACCCTGATATTACCGCTGAAATGAAAAATTCTGCTAGCAAGTGTAGATTCTGAAAAATTTATATACAATTCAGTGTCTGCTCTGTAGTGTGATTAAGGTGAATAAAAACTCTAACACAAAATACCCTGGGATTTTTACTTAAGCAACATTTTGAAGAAAAGTCCATCATTAAGAGAAAAAATATAGTATTTTTTTAAAATCTATCTTTCAAAACAAGTAGAACAATTTTAATTATGCCTTCTTGGAGCTTATTAAAGTTCTGTCTATTACCCCTGCTCTGAATTAGCTTAAAGGAGCTAAAACACATGCACATGGCACATACACAGAAATTTTTCCCCAAAAGACAAAGGTAGAAGAAATTAAATAAATGCATGTCTTCTAACAAAGTAAAATAAATTTACTTTCTTTGGTAAGATATGAAAAACACATGTTTACACAAAGGCATAAATAAAAATCCAGAAGCATTATATATTAAACTACCTTATGTACATTTCTAAGCTCTGTATATCTATTTCAGTATTAGCAATGCAATATTACTTGTAGATCTTAATAGCAAAAGGTACCATTAATCAAATCCTTCAGGAGTTACTCAGAAGTATTGCACAGCTATAGCTGTGACAAGAGTGAAAGAAAACTGTAGTTGTCCATTTTACTTACATTTTGTATTTAATGTTTCTGCTTTGTTGGGGACAGCCTGTAGGTTTGCATGACAAACTGGTGCCTTGTCTAGAGCAGGGGATTGACACCTCTCTGAAGAGTTGTTGCTGAGACACCATGGAGATCTCATTGACTTTGACTAGCCTGGAAGCTGCTGCTGAGCCTGGGGAAGAAAGTTTGGCTTCTGCAAGAGCAGGCGTGACAAGGACACTGGGGAGAGGAACACACCTGTTAAGAATCTGACATACTGGAGAGACAAAAATGACGTCGTTAAATGGAGGCATCTGCTGTGTACACACAGTGTTGGACATCTTCGTTATATTCAAAGGTCAATTAATGTTTCTAAAATTTCAAGTGAAAGTAAGACATTTGGTTGGGATTATTTCATGGTTTTGGGTTTTTGTTGTTGTTGTTGTTTTATTTCCTTGAAGAATTCCAGCCAGGAATACCCAATATTCCCATACAGGATTCAAGTGTGCCGTATTGCTTCAGGTGTCTCCAACAGCCAAATATTATCTTCTTTGCTAAACTCTGTTATAATGCCAAGTCTGGAAGTGTGTCCTGCAGCCCCCAGGCTGAAAATCAGTGAATAAATTCCACTTATGTCTCGTTTTTATGGTAATACCTGGGAATTAGTATCAATTGTATCCAAATCTGATCTTTGCACTGTCAAAATTCAAAGTTACATAACTTCTTTCTTAGGAGACCATTTGAACCAGTCCTGTTCTTTCTCACAAAATGTAATACAAGGAAAACTTTCATTTTAAAAAAGTAGTCTCTTTTAAATCCTTCCAATTTAAAGTATAGACCCTATGTTCAAACATCTTCTTCAGGAGACTGGATTAGATTTCCTGAAGAACAGATTTGTGAGAAGTCTAAGCCAGTTTTACTGAAAGTACTCTGGGTTGTGCAAGTACATAAATATTATTTTCAAGATGAACTGAAACTTGAGAACCTACCTCCGAGGTGAATATCTTTATAGTTAGACTGCTGGAGCAGTCTTTGCCCTTCTACCTCCCCAGCAAACATTTATCCTGCAAAGTCAAAAGTTTTACATAGCAAACTTCTGTGTAAGCAGAGTCAAACAAAAATTGTTTGATACCAGCAAACAATTTAAGGTGTATCTGCTTGCTTACATATTAGTATATTATATAAATATTATAGATATATATATTATTCTTTTGAAATATATAAATATTATTTTTTGAAAATGAATGAATTGTTCACATCATGCAATTTTTTTTAGGAAACATAATTGTCTAAGTTATGTCTGGAAATTTTATTCATTAAAGTCCTACTAAATCAAACTCTTTTAGGATTCACATATTCTCTAGTAATACACTTGAAATAATGAATGCTTGTTACTGTAATGCAAGGAGAGGGTGGGTTAAAATCCACTCAGGTCAAGAATGTTAACATCGCAGATGAATTATTTTTTCTTTGTTTATGACAAATAAAAAGGTAGAGTTAGACTTGCTACTTCCAGGGGAAATCTAACAGACTAAACTGAAGTTCTTAACCTGGAAGATATCTTCCTTTGAATCCTAACATGGCCAGATTGGAGATAAAAACCAAGGCTCTGCACAATGTTAGGTTGCTCTGTGCATACTTGCTAAAGGCAAATTCACTGCTATATAGCTGTTTGGGGAAGAAAAAGATAATGAAAGAGTTTAGGTATGAAAGTTAAACACATGCAAATCTTATTTGAAGGTCTTCAAAAGGCTTTTCCCTCTGACTTACCTGTGACTAGCTCAGAATATATAAACACATTTATATAAAATAGGCTACTTCAGCAAATACAAATGTGAATGAAAATCATACTCAGAAAACTTGAGGTGTCACATCTGGTTATTTACTGGCTCCATGCTTGCACCCCAGAACACACTCTTCTCTTGATGGAATTTGTGTATATCACTTTTTTTCTAATTGTATCTTTTTTAGTTTCCTTTTAAACTTCCTTTAGTTTCCTTTTTTTAGTTTCCTTTGAAAAATACAATAAAGCCTTGAGAATTTTGCTCGTCTTTTGTCATAGTTCGAGGATGAGCATTGTTTTAATTTCCCTTTCTTTTTTCTCATTTTTGATAGAATGATTTTATCTCTCAGGACTAGGCCTCAGGAAGATTGCAAGGCTGTATTTTTCAAAGTCTGAGAAGAGAAATATTACTAAAATACAACATTAGCTAACTTTCAAAAGTACAAGTAAAATAATCTTCAGAGACTTTAAAGCCACCTTTCATTCACACCATCATTTGGAAAGATAAATCAGGTTTAGTTTTTTCAAAGTTTGATGTTTCACTAGAAGTCCCTTTAAAACCAGGTTCTATTGTGCTCACCTCTAGACTGAGGAGGTAGCCTATGAAGCTGAGAAACTTAGAAAAGGGAGGAGGGAAAGCACTTTGCAAAGTAGTAAAAAGACCTTCCTTAACATGTATAGGCCAGTCTAAAAGTCCTAAAAGTCATTCATGTCATTTGCATCCTGGTCAAGGCTGTACCCAAATATCCATTAGAGTTTTCAGCAGCAGCAGCTGAGTTCAAACATTGGATTGAATGAGTACTTTATTCATCACATCATTCTTAAAGAGAGATGCAGCAGCATAAGAAAAGCAAGTATGCTGCTTTCAGCTGAATAGAATTGTCTTTGCTGTGGCTGATATGGGGCTGTGTTTTGTGTTTCTGCTGAGCACAGGACAGAACTGATAACACAGAGATACTTTTGTTATTGTTGAGCATGGTTTACACAGAGCCAAGGCCTCTTCTGCTTTGGTACAGCCATGTTGGTGAGGTGGCATAGGAAGTTGAGAGGACATACACCAGGACAGGTGACCCCAACTGACCAATGGCATAATCCAAACCATATGAAAATCTAGCTCATTATATAAAGTAGGGGGAGGAACGATCCTGAGGGGGACATTTGGTCATGCTGTATGTCATCCCAAGTAACATGAGTGATGGGACCCTTCTCTCTTGAAGATGGCTTAACACCTTGCCTGCCCACGGAAAGCAGTGAATTATTTTGCTTCAGTTGTGTGCACAGCTTTTGAGTTCCATATTAAACTGTCTTTATCTCAACCCACAAGTTCTCCAGCTTTCGCCTTTCTGCTTTGCTCCCCATGTGAGTGACCATGAGGTTGCATGGGGCTTGGTTGCTGACTTGGGTAAAACCAGGACAAAAAGTTATCAAATTTAACTGTGTCGCTGGAGAGCACAGAAGAGACACAGCCTCAGTCTCTCATCAAGACACGAAAAAGGATTATCTTTATTCTGACCTCGTTACATATATACATTCTGAACAATGACCAGGGATTGGAGAATGAGAGGACTTCCTCTCCAGTTCCACTGTTTAAGGGAAAAGTTCATCAAGTGACATCCTCAGAGAGGAATGTGGAAAACAACATTTGTTTAGGTTACAATTCATGGGAACATGCACTACAAATATGAAAACGTGAGAGAACTTGAAGAAGAACTTCAGGGACTCCAAAGAACATCAGAGAAAATCAGAAGGCTTGTAATTTTCAGGGTGACATAACTGTGTATTTCCATGCTTTTGTGAAGGAAAAACATTAATATACAGACAAACTGTAGATATTTTTTAAAGCTATCAAACTTAAACATGCTAAAATCATAGAATTAACTTCTCTCAGCTGCTCATTGTATGACTTAGTCTCCCAATTCTTCACCAGATTAGTTGCCCTGCTCTGGACAGCTTCCCAGCATCTTAATGTCTTTTTTGAAGGACAGGCCCAAAACAAAACACAAGACTCAAGATGTGGCCTCACCAATCCTGAGTACAGGGAGACATTCGCTGTCTTGGCCATCTAAGGTCACTTCTGGCACATGTTCCATTCCAAATATCCTGTAGTGCTGCCTGGGGTTCTCGTGACTGAAGTGCAAGACCGGCTACTCCACTTGTGGAACCATTTTGTTGAACTCGGCCCATGGATCCAGCCTGTACAGATCTATCTGTAGAGTCTTCCTTCCCTTCAGCAGATCAACACTCAAAGCCAGCTTATGTACCTGCAAACTGACTGAGTGTGCAATTAATCCCCTCATCCAGATAACTAATAAAGACTTTAAACAGGACTGGGCCAAACACAGGTCCCTGGGGAATCCCACTAGTGATTGCCAACCAACTGGATGCTATTCCATTCACTACCACTCTCTAGGTCTCTCTAGGTCATCCAGGCAGATTTTAACACAAAGAATAGTACACCTGTCCAATCCATAGCCTGACAGCTTCTCCAGGAAAATGCTATGGGAGTATCAAAGGCTATGCTGAATTCCAGGTGGATTCTAAAATGAATGGCTTCTGGTTAACTGTTATCTGGCAACTATACATAATTGTTACAAAATGTTATATTTAAAAATGGAAATGAGAGAAGTGTACAAATTCTGTAAAATTGTAAAGGCGAGTAGGACACTTGGAAATTCAAAGTAAAATTCCTAAAAGGTGCTGGAGAACCACATCCAACTACTTTAAAGGAAATTATTTAGGTTTCAAACACAGAGGGCTTATACAAAGTATTTAAGAGCACTAATTAACAAGCATTGGTGTTGATCTTAGCCAGAGTTTAAGAGTTTAATAGTGTTTCTTCTAATTTATACACTAGAGTAAAAAAATCCAAGGGCTGATTTGATTTGTCTGCTAGTCTTATTGAGGGAAGACTGCCTCATATTTTTAAGCGAAACCTATGGTATAAATCTTGTCATTTAAATTTAGCCCTGTAAGAGATAAGTATCTGGTCCAAATGAATCAACCAGTCTGTCAGCTGGGAGAAAGTTTCCAGCATAATGATGATTTATCCTATTTATGGTATGCCTTTATTTCAGTACTAAGTAGATATGATTTTAAAAAGTCTCCTTCTCTCAGCACTGACTATATAGAAAATTCAGATCATTTTCTTACTCTAGATATTTTCTTTCTCTTTTCTAGTTACACAAAATGTAGAAGAATCAACCTCAATTGAAGTAAGTCAGGGCTTTGAACCTTCTATTTTCATGAAACAATCCACAAGGTCTGTACACAACCAGAGAGTGCCAGATCAAAACAATGTTTTCAGTCTCTCATTTTTGTCTCACAAGAATGATGTTTTATATGCCTAGTAAAAGCCCTTTCTCACCATGATAAACAAAAGCCTGAAAGCTGATTCATTGTTGCCCACCACAAACTCAGTGGATAGCTCAGTGTGAATCATACGATTTTTGTGGAACTGTTTCATAAAATTTCTTTTCATGAGTTAGATCTTTCCTAAATTCAAAGCTACTTTTCATGTACTGAGATTTGGGCCTCTGAGACATTTGTAGCCTGGAGGGCAGAAGTGGGATATGGAGAATTTGCCTTGCTTCACTGCTTTCCTCTCATTTATATCAGAAAGACTCACAACTGAGTCTCTTTCCTGTTTGTTTGCTGTAGTGCAGTGCTTCTGAAACATCTGTCAAACCTACAGCTTTTGCAGCACCAGTCTTTGATTCATGCCTACATATTGCATTAAACATGTCTTGCATTGGCTTGTGCAATCCTTTCATCACCCATCTACTTGAGCAGAGTCCATCTGTATTCCTGCAGTGCATTAATTCATAGACTATTTCAGAATTTCAGATTTGATCCTTCAATATCCCTCTCAGAGGGATAATTATGACTATGAAAGAACAAACTCGTTTTCATATATTGCAATTTCAGGGAATAGGAATTATAATCTCTCATTAGAAATGGCAGTTCATATAGCATCTAGAAATTAATGGACAAGAGTTGTGAAAATGCCAGGATTACACTGGCATTTATGACATTTCTTTAACCATTTTGGGGGGCTTATCTTAAAATATTTTAATAGGTTTTTACTGACCTTAGAAAACAAGTTTTTCTACTCTTCAACCTACCATCCACTAAATGTGATGCTTGTCTTACTCCTTCACTTTTTGTTTAAATTCTAAATACATATAACTCATTATTTTGATTTTAACAATGACATGATTATGAAGTCCTATGCAGCTCCTGTATATTTCTGTTCACTAGATAAATTTCACAGGCAGACCCAAAAATTCTATTTCTTTTTAGGATTGCTGCACAATGACATATATAGACATTCATTTCAGAATGTCATTAATAACATTATACAATCCTTTTTCATTTAAAGTCTTCTCATTATCACAATATTCCTCAGAAATATATTTTACTGAATAAAAAATCCTCTTTCAGAAAAATCATCTTGCTTCATGTATGGAAAAGTAAATGTCACGGTCAATCTTGTCTTATTATATTTTCCACTTTAAATGGAAATGTAGCATGGCTATTGAATAACTTATTTTCAGTATTGAGTCACAGCTGAGACCTTACAGATAACACTGTTGTTACCAATACTAAAAATACCACAGCTGTATTTTTTGGGTGCAGTGCAGTACCACCAAGAAGTCCAACTGATAGAAAGATTTGTCATGAAGAACTGCAGATGGTGAAAATGTAAGAGAACTTACATCTACTAAGTGTTGTCAGTTTGAGCAAATAGAGTTGGAAATTTTCTACAGCAAGTGACATTCCAGCCTATCTAACATCACTCACTGAGTTCACTGAAACAAACTTGTGCAAACCAAGAATCATTAGGAGGAATAAACATTAAACCCAGCCAAACACTAGATCTTAGTCTACATCTTAGTTACAAAGTGCTTTTCTCAGGAAATAGGCTGAGCGAACAAGGAATCCACAGTCAGAAAGTCATTTAATTGTTCATTCAACTAGAATGATATGAGTCTGCCCACTAAAATTTATGCCCATATTTAAAGATTTTGTTTAACCAAATTTAGGCATTAGTAAAGAAGACACTAGGGGGAAAAGTCATGCTTCTGTAAAAAAATAAACAAACCAACAAACCACCCCCATTTAATGCATTTTTTTCAACTGTTTAGATCAAACAAGGTAGAAAACAGTTTTTCAAAGTACTTCAAAATACTATAATTTGAAGCTACTTTGAAAAACTATGCCAAATGAACCAAAACAGGCGGGTCCTCTTGCTTATTGAACTAAGATAATTGTGCTGCTCTACCTCTAAGAGTAGCACAATTATTTATATTTTGAAACACTCTAGTGTTTCTAGTCCAGATCAAGTTACAGTGTAATTTTATTGTGACTGCTACTTTTAAAGCAACTTATCACAAGAGAAAAGAAAGGACAAAAAAAAATAGGTACTGCAATGTCACTTTGATTACCCCTTTCACAGTAACCCTCTGACCATGCCAGTATCTTAAGACAGGCAATAAGCATATAATGAGGAAAATCTGGTTACTTTTAACCAAGGAAAATCAAAGGAAGGGAAAAAAATTACTTTGTCTTTAAGCCGTGAATGGTTTTAAGGTCCCTTCCAACTCAAATGCTTCTATGATTCTATGATTCTATATTTGATCACATCTCTTTAATGACAAAAAACCCAAACAAACAAAAAACCAACAAAACAAAACAAAATAAAAATATACACAAAAATCAAATGTAATGTACTGTTCAATTTTACTTTCTATTGTCAGGTTTAAATTTGATACTGCATAGCACCACTATAAAGATTCATACCTCATCTTTAGGTGAGAAATTGCTTTGTAAGTTTGGATCAACTTACAGCTTACGGTCTTTTTCATAAGCTACAGGCTTAACTTATGGAGTTTTATTGGGAATAAAGAATTAGCTCACATTATTTCTACTTCTATAAATATTGAGGGTGGCAGTAATTAGGAGAGGATTTGGAAGACAGCTGGGGGCAGAACAGTAACCTCTTAAGTGGCTTTACATTATTCTCAATCATTTGTCAGAGTCATTAAGCTTGTCTGTGTAAGGACATCCATTAGCAGAGTCATGACCTAGTGATGTATTTTCTGAAGCATCTTTCTTAGAGGTTTCCTGTCATGGTTCACACAGAAATACACAAGTTAAATATATTATGTTATTGACAAGGTCTAAAATTAAGAGAGCTAAGCCCACATTCAGTGTTCCATGTTGCTTTTTCTTGTGTACTACTTGTTCTTTGAAGTTGAAACATAAGGAAATGGTTTTTTACACTGTATTTATGGAATACATAACTGAAATTGTTGGTGATGACAATTGCTACCACTGTATAACAACAGCACTTAAAGTTATCAGTATTTTGCAATGCACATTTGCAACAGAGAGGAGCCAAGAAGGCCATTTCCAGCCCAAAAATCCAATATTAAAACATTCAGATGTGGTTTCAATTTATTCCAATATATGAATCATCTCTTAGAGAAGAGATTATGAGGGTAGGAGGCAACTGTTGCACAGGAAGCTCTGCCTGAACATGAGGAAGGACTCCTTTCCTGAATGGGTGACTGAATACTAGAACAGGTTGCCCTGGGAGGCTGTGGACTCTTCATGCACCCAAGGACAACCCTGCTTAGGCAGGAAGATAATACCCATGGTAAGTTTACTGCACGGTCTAAATTCCAGCCACTGGAGAATCAGTGGTGGCCGTAATGCCCCCAGGCCAGAGCTTGGAGGAACAGAGTGTGTGTACAGGCACCAAAAAGTATAAGCAAGAGTATATGAAGTAGAAACTGTGGGCTGCAGATCCAATAAGAAGCAACAGGATCCAATAAGAAGCAATAGGAGAAACTAGGGTTTTTAGAGGTCTAAGAAGGATCTACCTGGCGACAGTGCTCTATCTGGGGACATTGCTCCATCTCTGGCAGCCTCTTTGTGTGAGGTCATGTTGGTGACCTCTGTGAGTGCATGTGCTCCAGGTCCTGGAGTCTTCTGGAGCTGGAAATTCTTGCAACATTCTTAATTAGGGTTAAATTTAGCTTTCCTTTATTTTTCCCCCTAGAATCTCTTTCTAGAGAGAATATCAGTGTAACATTATTTGATATAAAAATGTATACATAACAGATATTTTCCTAAAGCAAAATACAAATAAAAAATAAAATCAGAGATCGCTTAAAATTACTTATTGCATGGCTTCTTAAAGCAGTATTAAAGATAGAGATACAGGTGTCAAATCATTCTAAGTACAATTTAGCTTTTTTGAAATGCCAAATGTTTCTGTTTCATCTATCAATTTATTATCAATGACGTAAATTTATTTGATCATTATTCTGTCATCCAAGCAAGCAAATATAGAGGAAAGCTCAAGATAAAGTCACTAACTAATTACTTCTGGAAGTAAAAGTGGCATTTTTTAAACTATATGAATGCTTTTGCTTCCCATTTCAGTGGGACAGACTGTGTACTTTAGAAAAATATCTGGTTGCGACTGGTAAATATTGAATTATTGGTGTCTTGGTTTGGAAGACTGGTGTCTGCTAGGGGAGACAGGAGCCTCCCTTGGAATGAAAAATGTGAACCCCCTTCCTCTGAATTATTATAATTTTGAAATCAAGGGGTCTCAGCCAAAGACATAGAGATAGGAATAACAATTCTTTACTAAGATGTTTGGCAAGGAAACAAATAGCAATAACCACAGCATTTACAACAAAACAGAACCAAGGACCCTGTGGCAGCCTCCTCGGCAGAGATGGGAAGGATGGAAGAGAGGCTCTGCTTCACAAACCCCCTGCAGGAAGTCAGTCCCTGCACTCCTGCAGGGCTCTGAGAAACACCCCGCTGGAATGGCAGGGATGAGCAGAAAATCCCAGGCCAGTTGATGAGGTGTATCAGAAGCTCCATGGAAATGACTGACACTGCAGCACATTCTGGCAGCACAGAGGGGTGAGGGGGGCCCACAGATGATGATGATGATGAAAGAAGAAGAAAGAAGAAGAAGAAGAAGAAGAAAGAAGAAAGAAGAAGAAAGATGAAGAAGAAAAGAAGAAGAGAAGAAGAAGAAGAAGACGAAGAAGAAAGAAGAAAGAAGAAGAAGAAGAAGAAGAAAGAAGAAAGAAGAAGAAAGAAGAAGAAGATGAAGAAGAAGAAGAAGATGAAGAAGAAGAAGAAGATGATGATGATGATGATGATGATGATGATGATGATGATGATGATGATGATGATGGTGATGATGATGATCTGCCTCGGTGATGGCAAATTACTTTCCCCACGCAACAGCTCTGTGTGTGTCCTGCTCTGAAGCCCAAGAAACCAGCCAGCCCCCAGCTGTCCCCACCCTCCCTCCATCCTGATCCCTCCTTCTGTGTGGGCCCAGCCAAACCCTTTGTGTTCTCAAGCACCCAGTAAGTACCAGCAGTCAGGTTCCCCCACAACTTAAGGGGAGAAATCTGTGAGAAGGAACAAAAGAAAGGAGACCTAACCCCCAATAACTGGACATTATCAGAGTACTCAAGGATTCAGAGCATTTAATTTCTATCTTGATTAATATCTGCACTGTGTAGTTGTTGTTTTGAACTTTTAAAAGTGTTCTTAAACTTTTAAATGTTTTTTAAAAATGTTCTTAAATTGAACTTAAAAGGATTAAGTCTCTCAGCTGCAGAGTACTACTTCATAAAACCCCAGTAAATATATTTAAATTAGAGGAATTTATCAAGAAGAGTTATTTATAACTGATATTTTGAACATCTCATATATTAATTGCAGAGCACTAGTTCAGACATTAACTCACAATAGTTTGATTAACTTTTTGAGAACCACAGTCATTTTATACAGTATATTAAATCGTTTCATTTTGAGGAGGGACAAAATGTCATAATGAAATTAGGTGATAGTGATGAAATAAATTGATCAAGAATGTATTTGATCATAAACCCTTATTTTTCATAATATATTGAAGAAATATTGCCAGTGGACTTAATAATTTTTTATTGGCATGGTATTATTTTTGATTTGGGCAGGACTGTGAAGTATCATATCCTTAAAATTTTACATTTTTTCTAGGTGTTGGGGGTTGCATGTTTTTTTTTTCG
>VWYI01049477.1:0-17631 GCA_013399455.1 Anthoscopus minutus | reverse complement strand
TACAGTTATGCACACATAACAAACAGATTTTTACAAAAATCCTGAGCAAAGATCCTATCTTAGTGTCAGGAGACTTCTGTCATATTTTTTTTACCCACAGACTAAACTGTCCCCTCAGGCACTACAAAGAACTTCATGTTAGTGGTTAAGTTCAGGCTTTTTAATGCATCTATCTCTTCTCCTTTACTGTGAAAAGGAGGTTCAGCTGTGAATCAGTCTCTTCTTAACACCACATAACTTACTTAAGACCTCAATTTTTATAGGAAAATTCATTAAAATTACTTTAAGTAGGATCCAGCATTTTTGGTCTGGAAATAATTTCACATGGTCTTTAAAAATATTTTTCAAGGTACTTTCAAGATAGGTAACAAGGAAAAAAATTGCCTTGAAATCTATGACTTCTTGTTGTTGACATTTTTCTAATGGGATGATGGATGGAGAAAAAAAAGAGACAGACATCTTGTGTTTTAGCTGCATTTGCCAAAATTGACAAACTACTAAGGAATGTGTGTAGGCTAAAAGTTTTAATGGTGTGTACAGTGCACACACACTCACTTTTTATTTCTTCAGAACTATTCAATCATATGCTAGCTACACAAAACTGACATACACTGTTTTACTTCTTGCAAAATAAAATACTAAACACATATCATTTAGAAGCTTATTTAAGTGTTGAAATCTGAAGACATGTTCAGAGAAATTGAAAGCAATAGCTTTTTATGGGTGATAATTAAGGACAAAAATCTGATGTCCTTGAGATATATTGAAGATAAAGTACGTCACAAAGCATGTGAATATCCCTTTCTCCTACAAACAGTATTTAAAATGAAAGTTCCTGATGTTTGCACTTTTCTCAAGCTAAACAAATGAGTTAATTGATAACAGGCATACCTCCCAGGATGTGTTCTCTACTTAAATTACTAGATGTTTTGCATTCTTCTTTCTGGGATGTCTTTCTAGATGAGTTTGTCATAAATTCTGTTCATAGGAAATGATAAACAAGGGGACTTTGTTTTCCTCTTGGAAAGTATATGTTATTGTCACAGATATGGTCTTAGGAGAACTCTTGTAACTGAATTGTACAAAATTTCTGTGCTTAAAATTATAATAATTTCCTTTTAAAAATGGTTATTATTTTTACCTTGTAGACTCTTGCCTTATCTGTCGCAATTAGACTAACTAAATTTGAGTATGTGTTCTGGTTTTCTGTAAGACTATGAACTTTATTGTTTGATATTTTTTTTAGCTATATTTTTGAAACCAACGCAGAAGAACTCAGGATTCACAAAGAGTAGTCTTCCACACAGGGGTATCTATCTTAGAAGCAGAGTTTGTCCAATAAAAGAAATTAATCTATGAAATCCAAATAATAAACCAATGATGGTGAGGCAATTAAAAAAAAGTCTAAAATAAAGAATTACTCATGGCAACAAAAAATGGTTAAATTAAAATATATTCTCTTATGAAATAGTGCTCCAATCAGTTGTCCTGAAAACATGCTTTTAAGCACATGAAACGGAAGCTAGAACACTAAGACGTCTATAAGTAGCAAAGCAGACAAGAGGACAGAGAATGCTCAGTGTATCTCTCCTGGCATTGCTACTCGTTGTTTTGTGGAGCATGACCCCACAGCATTCATTGTGTTGCATGCCAGGAGAAGTCAGTCAGAAGTACAAGGCTAAAGTTACATTTTCAGGAGTGTCTAGTGAAAATCTCCACTTTGTTGCTGTTTCCCATGTCACAGATGACTGCTATCTAAGGCAACTATTTTAAATAATGTAGATGAAAACTTTTGAAAATTGTTTAAAAGCCCATTATCAAGAGTAAACTGCTTTAAACACAGTAGATTAATTATGTATAAAAGAAAATGTATTCACTTCAGTAATTTACTGAATAAAAAAGTACAATACCATATTTTGAAAAGTAGAAATTTGGAGTTCATTAAAATGTGTTTACCATGAAGTTTTCCTTGAATTGTGTTTAATCAAGAATTTCAAGAGTTTGGAAAATGGTGTCATTTTTATTCAGAATCCAATTAAATATTCCTGAAGAATAAGGGAAATAAATGAAAAATATGAAAACAAAAAAGAACATTATAAGTATTTTATTAAGTTCAACCTGATTTTATGTGCAAATTTTAAGCTTTCCACAAAACTAGCAGCTATTCTAAATCAGAGTTATACAGTTATTGTCTCCTCTAAAGGTGTGTTTTACATAAGTAAAGAAAAGCTACTGCTTGCATCTCTCAGACAGAGCAGCTGCTAGAGGCCTGTATGAGGGGCACAGCCTGGGAGCATTTCCCAGGTCCAGAAACAGCTTGCGTTTCCTCTCAGCTTCATCCCCAGCTGCCCAGTTTCTGAAGGAAAACACACAAAATCTAGCTTATGTATTACCTGAAAGTGAGTACCATACACACTTTGGTTCAAGTTTTAGACAGCAGGGCCCAAGTCACTGTGAAGTGGCTCTGCCTTGTTTGTATGTAAACAATAATGCTATTGCTTAGTGTTCACTTCAGTCTCTCCAGACAGATTCCAAAATATAAGTCCTATTTCTTCAGGACTTCTCCTTTGTTGAGTCAGATTTATTCTAGGCACATTGCTGTGCTGACATCAAGAAAACAGACAGAATTCTAAATCAAAAAGTGAGATTCTGAATTCCTCACTGTAAAACTTTATAACACTTGGGTAAGTTTCAGGATTCTGAATACAATTATTTCAATATACAATTATTACAAGATTTGAAAAAAGATGCAGTAAAGAAGGACAATAATGATATTTTAATGTAAGACATTACTCAAATATACAATTTTATCACACAATTTGTTTTGTTTTGTTATGGTTTTGTGAATATATGTGAAGAAATTAGGGAAGGTGTTATGGGGTGTATGGTTGGCTTTTATTTTTCTTATAAATAAAGGGAAGACAATAAATAAAATTTTTAAATTACATTAAATATGATGCTCTTATATTGAAAAAAAAGTAAAAATTATAAGGTGTGGCATAACTACCACTACTTATATGCAAATGTCAGATCCAGAACAAGATTTTATATTCCTTATTCCTGAACTTTGTGCGTCTTGTTTTGAATAGTGCAAGTGTTCCAAAAGTTGTCAGCTATATATGTTTCAGAGATGCTTATGTTTTGCTCATGGCTCAGAAGCATTATTCTGGGGTAGTTCCAATGTCAACTGCCTGCACAAAAGCAAACTCATTCCAACAAAGCCAAAAGCATGAGACTCGTAGGGCATATGAAGAACAAAATTAACAGTCAATAGTCTCCAGGTCTGCCATAAAACTATCCACAAATCCCAAATTCTGGAAATTAGCATAGGATGATGGAAAAAACAGACTCAGGGAATCTTGCTATATGCTTTCATTCAAATCAAAGTGTGTATAAAAATTGGGCTTGCTCTATGTAAAAAAGCATTAGTTACATATTTATACCTCACCAGGGCGCTACTTTTTGCGGGAAATTTTAAGCACTGTCACGATGCAGAATATTAAGTCCTCACAATCACTGTAGTCTAAGAGCTTTTTTAACCAAATACTCTTTCTATTTTTCTAGGGGACAGAGAAGGACCCTGAAAAAGCTGTATTTACTATCTCTACTATCTATTTGAATCAAGGGATTCAGTTACTCTGTGCAGTCTGTTATATTTTCTATCACCCAAAAAAGCGGCTGTGGATCAACTTAAATTGGTTTTGCTGTTCTCCTGTCTAGACTGAATTTTTGAAACTGCCCATGATGAGGAAGGAAATGAACAAGACAACAGTGATAAAGTTGTCTTATCACAAACAAATGTTCATCACTCCTGAAAAAGCTCCTCCCAAAGGCTGAGATAAAGCCACCTGTGGTAGAGAATGTTTGAGGGATTGAGTTAAATTCCCTGTATAAAGAGTAATGCTTGCCTGTCTCTCACCTCTGCACTAATAGCTTATTCCTTCATCTGCTGCTCAAGATCAGAATACAGGCTTCAGTTTGCTTATTTCTTGTTTCTTTAATATTTTATATCACTGATATATTATTTTTCTCAAGACTAAAGAGGAATTATCCACTGAGATTCAGATTGACTTTTGAGTGAAATAAGGAGGTACTCAAGTTTTCTCACAGAAGACTCTGGACTTAGTATACAATTTAATACTAATTTCAAAAATGGAACTGTTTCCTAATAGCACTGAGAAAAGGGCTGAGATAATAGCGTCTCGCAGGAACAGCAAAGAGTGGTGTAACAACTCATGCATGCAAATTCCTTTTCCTTGTATAGGAGAATATTCATGTATCCTAAGCATGGGCTGAGAATAATCTTTCTCAAAAAGGAAGAAATAAAGTAAAGAGTGAAGCATTAATACATTGGTTGGTAAGGGCACAGGTTAACAAAACAATGTCCCTCATATCTTTTCCTTTGACTTGCAAATCAGAGACAATACCAGCAAGAAAACCAATGCCATTCTTTGAAAAATAAAAATGTTTGGGCAGGTTTAAAAACACTCTGTAAAAAGAGTGAAAATACTTTCTGAAGGGTATCATTTTCTTATTTGAAAATGATATGTATTCTAAAACCATCAAATTGAAAGACTGATATCCCAGCAGACCATGTTTGATTACTTGCCCAGAGAGCAACAAAAAGATAGGCTTGGAATTCTTTTATTTTCACAGACTAAAGAGACAGTCAGTGAGGAGCTGAGTGTTTCAGTTAATGTATTCCAAAATATCTTGGGAGAAAAACCTATCCTTTAAAATTTTGGCTCTGAAGGTTAATTGGAGGACAATAGTACTAATAGTAATATAAAGGCTTCATGTCATACCCATTTGTGTGGGATTTCACATGTCATTGTGAAAAGTAGCTGGGTTTTGATCTGGTTTGATGCATGCTTATCAAACAGTTAAAAAGATATGTTTATATATAAGATACCTTCTTTGTCTCTTTTGAGCAGTGAAATCTAATCTTACCTACTTATTTACGGAGTGAGACAGAAGTATTCCTCAGTGACTTACACAGAGAAGCCTGGGAATTTTGCCAAAGAGTACTGGTAGGTCTTCCAACTGGAAATGTATAGATATTTTTATAATGCACATCTACTTTTGAGTAGACTGCTTGCTCTTTCAAGGTTATTGAAGTTATTCAAGGATTCTTCTTGCTCCCTTGTGTACACCAAATGCAAAACTTCCTGAGCACCCTGTGCTTTGAACCAACATTGCTTGTGCTTAAGATGACAGTCATGCAAAAGATGATAGGAACCAAATCAAATAACTAAACCATTAAATGTATTTTGAAATATTTCAATGTAATTTGCAAAATTAAACCTATTTTATAGTATTTACTAAAGAGATGATGATAAAAGATTTATGAGGCACAAAATGGCTACTTCACTCAACAGAACAAACTAAAACAAAATTTAAAAAATGTAAAGTCTTAAGTAGCACAAGATATTTTTAGTTTAAAATATTGTTAAAATATTGTTTAAAATATTGTTTCCTTATTGTTTATCTGTACTTTGAAGATCAATTCAGATTATTTTCATCAATGTTTTTGATGCCTGGAAGAGCTGGAACAGAGGCTAGATGGAGTTAAGGAGAATAAAAGATATTTATTGAGGCCTTCAAAGGGCACAACCAGACAGCACCAGTGTTACAAATCAGGCTCTGCCTGGATGGCCCCAAAATGGAGGCAAAGGGAGCAGAGCCAGTCTCAAGATCTCACTCTTTTTATATGTTTGGGTCCATTTGCATACAGGAGTCCCACTTGCCCTCTTCCTTCCACATTTTTTTTACTTTGAGCCTGAAGCTTGGAAAATGTGTCCTTGAGTCCCAATTGGAGTAGGATTGTTGTATCTTCACCACCTTGTGAAAGGATCTTAGTAACCCTGAACAAAAGCCACACACCAATGCAGAATAGAAAACCCAAAAGCCCAAGGCATCATATTCTACATTCAGGAATTTAGATAGAAGTCTTTTGTTTAATGAGACTGAAAGAAGAAATAGTTTTCTCTAGGTGAATATACCACGTACATTTGAAAACTGAAGTGAGTATACCCATGTCTATCTGAGAACCGAATTTCTAAATGTATGTTAATACATTTGGCTAACCTAAAAAGACAAAATGACAGATTTTTGGTTACTATCCACTACTTATATTTACAGTAAGTTTCAATTCTATACAGGACATAAAACTTTCAGAAAAATTTTGGGTGTATATACATAAAGGGAAGTGATCAGGGGACTAGAGCACCTTCCCTACGAGGACAGGCTCAGGGAACTGCTGCTATTCAAGGTAGAGAAGATAAGGCTCTGGGGGGATCTTGTAGCAACCTTCCATTACCTAAAGGGAGCCTACAAAAAAGCTGGAGAGGGGTTTTTTACAAGGGCATGATTGCACAAGGAAGAATGACTTCAAACTGAAAGGGAATAGATTTAAATTAGATATTAAGAAGAAGTTGGAAAATCTTTATTATTAATGTGGTGAGGCACTGAAACAGATTGCCCAGGGAAGCTGTGGATGATCCATATCTGGAAGTGTTCAAGGCCAGGTTGGATGGGGCTTGGAGCAGCCTGGTCTAATGTTAGGTGTCTCTGCCCATGGTGGGATGGGTGGAACTAGATGATCTTTAAGATCCCTTCCAACCCAAATCATTCCTAAGATTCCATGCATATATGTATGTACTTACTTATAAATTTATTTCACATATATGTATGTACTTATAAATTTATTTCACTGTTGTCTGTTATACTTCTAACATTATTTTGAAAGATACTGTGTATTCATCATAAAAACCGTGTTTCTGAACATCAACATAGCTGTTTTTATTTATTGGTATATGACATTCAGAAAGAACATCTAAAATATGTTATTTACATTACTCTGTTACACAAAACAAACTTGAGGGAAAATCTGGATTTCCACTTCTTAACATTAAAAGAAACACAAGAACACAATTTTCTTCTTAACTACACTGATTGGTTATATCATATATTACAAAAATAATTAAATTTAGTACATAATGTAAAAAAACATACTTGATAAAGTTTCTTAAACACTGGTCTTTCTCTTTAGTCTTAGAAAAAATTCCTAATGAGAGATTTTTCTTTTGTGTTTGCAGTTATTTTGTACTTCAAAATTAAATTCAGGGAGGTTTTAACAACTGTGCATATGGCCAAGCTTAGTGTAATGCATAATGGTATGAGAAAATAGATGAGAAGCTAGAAACAAAAATATTTTGGTTTTTTAAATTCACAGCAGTGAATTCCACAACTAATATGGATTCTAGAGAGTTTAAATAAGTCTTTCTATATCAACTACATTCAGTAAATAATTTTGTAACTATTTCTTCGTTTTCTTTCCAATGCAACATCTCATTGGTAGGGAAAATACATTCCCATTGCAGTCAGGTAAGTCAAATGAATACAAGACACAGGGTATTCAGAAAAATACTGGTTAGTACTTCTTTTTCTCTAAAAAAACCTCAGTAGTTTGCACTTGTTAATTGTTTTTGCATCTTAAATGTCATATTTTCTTATAAATTATCATTGTGGTGATTTTTGACTGCTCATGACTTTTCCAAACATATACAATTAGTTGTTCTAAGGGAGAGAGTGGGGAGGTGTCCCAGTTTTTTGAGACAGTTATCTGTCAGGGAAGGCAGGAAAAAAATGCAAGCCCCCACCCTTTCCCTCCGAATTATTATATCTCGAAAACACGGAGTTCTCAGGCAGAGATATGGGAATAGGAATAACAGTTCTTTACTTATATATATATATATATTAAGGTAAACCAACAACAATAACTACAGTATTAACAATGGAACAGAACAGGGATCCCGTCTCGGCCGAGACGGGAAAAAACGTGGAGGAGAGGCAGTGCCTCACAAACCCCTCAGCTGGCACTCAGTCCCGGAGCTCCTGCAGGACTCTGAGGAAAAACACCTCGCTGGAATGGCAGGGATGAGCAGAGAGTCCCGGGCCGGTGGATGAGATGGATCAGCAGCTCTGCGGTGGCAGCTGGGGCTGCAGCACGTCCGGCAGGACAGGGGAGCGGAGGCCACAAACGGAGAAGAAGAAGAAGCAGAAGCAGAAGGAACAGCCGCTCCGTCTGGATGATGGCAAAAAACCCCCTCTCCCAGCAGAAACAGCTCCGAGAGTGTCTGTGTTGCTCTCCCAGAAGGACCCAGGGAAAAAAAAAAACAAACCTGCTCCCCTCCCCACTGCCCCCGGGGCTCAGCCGAAACTTTTGTCTTTTAAAGTACCGAAGATGTAGCAACCATCAAGGCTTTTCTCCCAGCTAAATGGGAAAAATTCCACTGTGTAAGGAACAAAAAAAAAAAACACGTAACCCTCAACAGGAGGTTATGAAATGTCCTCTCCTTTCTGTCCAAGAAGAAAGATAGGAATAGTAATGTAGTCTGACAACCTCTTATAAACCAAACTTCACTGAGGCAGCAAGAAAAATGAGCAGCAATGCACCTGTATGGCAACTCACCCAATGCCCTGCCTGCATCAGACTTGACAAAACACTTATGTTCTGCATTGTCTGAGAACATCAGGCAATTGTGAAAATGCATTTTGAATGCAGGTGAGACTCACAGCACCCCTTGGTTCCATAATGTCAGTGTGGTTTGAAACAATCTTACCTTACATGGATAACGTGGGCAGCATCTTGCCTACACTGACAGTGGCATCAGTGGGCAGAAGGGAAGGAAGCAGGGTGTCTGTGACATTGATCAAGGGTCAGGGTGATAAGATGCAGCATTTTTCTGTTATTATAAAAACATTTTCAAATAATGAAGAAATGAAAAACAGAGGAAGTGCCCATAGATGTTAGGTGTGTTTGGATGTGTTGTAACATATGACCAGTTTCCAGACTGCAAGACTACTTTTGATATCAAATATGTCCCAAAAGAACCATAAGAACCACTCTGAACTAGGCAAAAATAGCTGTGGCAGTCTGAATTACTCTGTGACTACTCAAGAACAACCAAAATTATTTTGCTAACGAGATCAACTACAACTTTAAAGATGTAGAAGAGTACCGGTTAATAAATATAAAATGCCTTTTGAGCTAAACTTGTGGTTGAAGCTCATGGGGAAAATCTCAAGCTATTCATGATGCATACAACACTAGTCTGAGTAATCAAGCCACTGATTCCTCTAATTATAAAAAAAAGTATTTATTTGAAAGATTAATTTGTTTATTAACCTAAACCACCAGAAAAATTCATCCTTAATGCACAGATAGTTGCATATTTCCATGTTTTTATCTATAATTCTCTGTCATTTTTTTACTGTGCTGCAATTATCAGGTCTTTTCTTTATGTGTATGTGTGAAAATGTGCATATATGGGTATATTTTCTCTGCTATTTTTGCAGTCAAGATCAAACTCCTTATCTTGTATGGCTTATAAAATCAGACAGTCCAATTTTGATCTTCAAATTATTAAATAATTTCAAGTCAATTTCTATTTGCTTAACAGTCATTTCAAGTGTATTTTAATCTATATGAAAAGATAATCTGTAAAAAAGAGATTTTTGCAAAAGAAGATGTAGAGGGGTGTCTTTCTTCTACGTGTGTATTTTATAGATCCTGGTAAGAAATGTGCTCACTGGTAGGAGCAGTACTATTAATGTGTTCTGCTGTCTATACAAAATTCAGAATACTTTCTGTGCTGAATTTAAAAATACAGATATATTTATATGTGAACTATGTTTTTTGGTTTATGATTAAATAGCAATCAGAGTAGATTTCACTTACCTTTTCGTTTTTACTAGTTCTGATCATTCATTTGGTCATCTGTAAATAACACACTAAAAATAAGCATAAGCTTCTCCTAAACCTAGACAAAAAATAACCTTCCAGTTGCTCATCTTTAGGATGTTTCTCTGTGACTGTCACTATCCTTTATTTCACTGTAAAAGTGTACATATTGTTTCCTGTTGCTCCCCCTGTAGATTCCTCTAGTGTTGCACCTCTCAGTTCTCAAGAAAAGAGCAGATACAAGAAATCAAGCCTTGGACTACTAGCCCTTCTTGATTGTCAGTGATACTACCAAGAAAGACCAAGCTTAATTATGTGAGGGCTCTGGGACGAGGCTGAAGAGGTCAGGTCAGGAACCAAGGCAGTTCTCTATTATTTTGTCAGTAAAGCAAAAAGGCTGAGGTAGCAGCAGAGATATCCTGTAGGTCAACATCTGAGTGCACAGCAGGTGTTGCATGCAAAGCTTTGGTTTTTATACCACTAAATCTTCTCTGAAGAATGAGCAATTGATGGGAGATAGAAAACACCTGGGAAAGTAAAACAGCATCCAGTTTGCCAGTAGGCCTGCTAATTTACAGAGGCGAAGTTTAACTGTGTCTGCTGGAGCATAGTGCTTAATGTCTGAAAAAAAGTTTAGATCCAAAAGACATTAAGTCTCTGAAGGACAGGATAGTTGGGGATGATGTTTCAGGTTACCTGAAAAAATAAAAAAGAAAACAACAAAAACTGAGCATGAAGGGAAAAATGCCTGTTAACAAATGGTTACAAAATGGAAAACAAACAGCTGGACTTAGAACTTTATGACCAGTCACAGAGTAATATTTGCCTTATTATTACCTTATGAGCCAATGTGGGATAATACTTGGGTTCTGTAGTTGATGGATAAAAGAAATTTAGGGAGGACTAGACAGGCAAGCAGGAATACTGTGCCTGGAAACTGATGATGAGCCTGTCAAGAGCTTGCTTATAAGGATCTGAGAAAAGATTTAATTGCATTGGTATCTGCTCAAAGGAAAACAGTAGTCACAACTATGAAGATTTCTACAAAGGGTCAAGGACAATTTTTGTGCAAGTGATCAACAAACTTTTAGAGAAGGCATTCTGCTAGATCTGCTAGTCATAAGCAGGAAGAACTTTTTCAGTATTGAAAGACAGGGAAGCCTTTACTGTAATTAACTTGAGTCTAAACATCCTAGGAGAAGAGAACAAAGCCAAAATAAACTTAGAGCATATTATTTGAAAAATATGCTTAATTTCATTTGAGAAATGTCTACATTATAATTAAAATGAAAACTGGAAAATAGTTTTATTTTTTGACACTCTTTTCTTTTTTAAGGGAGTAAAGTAGAAAATTCCTTGAATCTATTTGGAGATTCCTAGTTTCACAGTTGATAATTTTTACAAATTTACATTTTGAAGATGCATATCTAGAGGATGATAAAAAGAAGAAATTTAGTTACAAGTTGGAGCAGACCATTCTTGGAAATATGACTGATATTTTGTCAGAACAAATTTTCAGATTCTGGGTCTAAAAAAATGTTTGGGCTGTTTTCCATATTGACAACTTACAAATTCTGTCACAATGGTAAACAGAGTAAAGCCTCCATTATATGTATGTGTTTTATCACAGCAGTAGGCAGCAGATCCCATGACAGGTGAAGTGAGGAATGGAGTCTCTGGGAATTACAGATTATTCTCACAATCATGTAATATGAATTAATTGCATAAGAATTTAAAGACAGAGATACTTGTAGTTTGATTTGGTTTTAATGAGTGCTACATTCTTATAGTAGTTTTGCATTGTGGGTTCTAATAATAAGATAGAATTTAATAGTCTGTAAAAAAACAAACCAGTACAGGAGACAACACTCTAATGTGGTCGATGTCTTGCATTTATGAGTGGGTCAGCCTGCAGCATCAAACTACAGATATATGTAGGAGTTCATTCACTTCTTGATTTTCTGTTTGAAAGAAGTCTCAGCCTTTTTCCTTTCATCAAAATGATATGCAGAGCTGAGGAATGATAGACATGCTGATATTTTGGTTTTTTACCTTCTATATATAAGCAATGAATGTTTAATTTTTGGCCCAGCTGATGATGATCTGTCTGTTTAGTATCATTAATTTAGGCATAATTAGGTTTGACATGATCAGTTTTGTGCAAACACACTTTAAGACAGATTTTACTGTCCTGTTCATGCACACTGCTGCATCCACATTTGGATCTTACTAGACATAATTTGAGTAAGAGGTAGTTCTCAGGTCAACCATGCAAACAAAGTTTGCCCTGTGTAAGAGAAAAAGAAGATAAGATAAAAATCATAGGGGTAAAATAAATGAAATATACCAGAACCATAAAAGAAATACTTGGAAAATAAAAATATCCTGAGAGGGAAAGTTTTCTTAAGAAAGGGACATCTTTATAAGTGAGGGGTAGGTTGCTTGTAAAACGAAGGAGCTAAAATGGGAAACTTTGCATTGCTAATGTGATATTTTTTCTCTATTTTGACTTTTATGTACAATATTTGCGAAGAAGAAAGATCTGTGAAAGAAAACTGGTAATACAACTAAGTGTTGAATAGCAGTTTTTTGACTGTTGTTTGGACTACTTCGTGCTCTGAAGATGCCAGAGGATTTGCCGCTTTCTAATGGTTGAAAGTGGCAGAGTTGCCTGGTGAGACAGCTTTCTTTATCATAGACAAGAGCTACATAGATCTGGGACCAGACAGTGGTTTGGATGCATCTTAGAACCTATTTTTGCATAAAAAGAAGTGCATGTTCTCAAACAAGGTGTGTGTCACTTCCACTTTTCTAAACAATCTACTCCAGATGAAGGGAAATCGCTCTGTGTTGTTTTCCTATAGTTTTTAAAATGGTTTGTTGACTGGTGGAGCCACCAAATAGTCTTGCCTGAATAGGATGAGTAATGGAATTTTACCTCAAAACAGAAATATGAGGTTTTGAAAAATCTGTGAGTAAATAGGTACTACTACTTAAAGAGCTTCACAGGGAATTATGTTTGTCCATAGATTTTAGAGAAGGAACAGTATATGGATCAACGTATGTCCTGTATACTGCAAAAAGTACTTGGTGTATTTTACCTCAAAGAATTTAACAGTACCCCTCACAGCTGTGTAAAGTTTATATGGAAATATACTCTGATTTTTCAGCAGATTCCTCCATTCCCAGATGTTCCCAGATGCCTGATACTTTGAAGAGTGTGTCATAGCATGTTCATCAATTTGTATACACCATTACACATAAATTGTATTTAAACATGATTTAAAAAAGAGAAAAATTAGGCAGACCTTAAATGTGAATACATCATTATATAGTTATATAACATATGTCTTTAGAAAATTATTTAACCTGCCTGAAAACCACTCGTCATTGCCATATTTTAGCAACGTTTGATATGTGAGTCTGTTAATAACAATGGTTCCATAAACATTGCATTGAGGAAGTTAAATGGTTACTTCACTTCACTGCCTTTGACTAAAGTTTGCTGATGTGAAGTTTCTAATTGCCAGCTCTAAGCTTTAAGAGTCAGTCTGGGTCCTTTCAACTTCCCAAACCATAACCAGTAAATTGGACCTTGTCAGCCATATTATGGTCTGTATTATACATTTTTTTCCTACCAATTTCCTTCTTCAATAACATTCCCAAAGACTTTTCATGCAAAAGTCTCATGGGTATAATTTGGGTTCCAGGATGCTGACTACTTGTGAAATCAAGCTGTATACAAAGAAATTAACAAGTGAGTTGAATTCAACTGTTAAGGAGAATATTTCTGCGAAATTATAAGTTAAGTCCAAAGAGGGAAGGAAGATCTCATGCCACTGAAGAAAGGGAGGGTCTATTTCCCAGCATTTCCCAGTGAAATAATTTGGCTTGGAAAGCTTTGCTTTTACTAGCACAGCAAAAAAGTAGTCATTTATTATATATTTTGCTTCACTGTGTAATCTCTTATTGTTTAGCAGTAGTAGAACTGTCAGATTAAAAATAAATATTTCATGACTTGTAACAGTAATGAGTTCTTTCTTTGATGTATAATCCATTATTAAACTCACCAAATGTGTTTTAGGCTAACTTATGTGGGTCAGCACTAGGCCTTTGTAAAATACAGCTTTCTATCCAGATGGCTAGAGGTTGTCATTAAATTAGCCTGGATCAGTCGGTATCCTATCAGTTAATCTTGTGTACTATAAATGGCAGATGAGTATTCTTTGTACTGATTATGCAACTCACAGCATCTGCCCATTTTCTGCTTGACTGGGTCCTGTCTGAAATGGTCATTTCCCCAAACCTGCTAGAGCCAATCAAAAACCTGCCCAGTCTGCAAGAAGACTGCAGGCATATGTCTATTTGGCTTATATTTTCACCATAGTGTACTTAGCTACTATGTATGAGTGTGGGAAACTATGTATGATAAAGTCATTAAGGGGCTGAGCAGTAAGAATTACGGCCATGTTACACATAATGACAGCACGGCAGAAAATGCTCATCTGGGTATATTTTCCACTTGAATGTTTTTTTTTATGAATGGCATTTAGTTTCTTATGATGTGGGAGAAAGCTGTCATTCTTGAATTATTTGATTCATATGAATGTAGTTGAACTTTCTTGCAATCATAATGTTCTTGTTATGCTGTTTGGGAGCATAGATTTGTAGTGTATGCATAGATTCCTAAAATAAAATCTCGCAATTTGATAACAAAATTACTTGAAAAATAGGCAAAAAGCTGGCTGCAACCATCATTGGATGGTTGCTGTGCAAATAACACACCATCAATTATTTTCCCATATTCCTTCTGCAGGAATATTGAACAGATGCAAAACTTCTATTTGGATGCTAATAATACAACCTTGCAAGACAAGTTGCAATCTCATTAACAGTGATAATCAAAGGTACTCTTCATATTTTATTTTCCTTAATAGTAATTCTTAAGTAGCTGTTAAATACCAAAAGAGGAATTTCTGAAGTATATATTCTCTTATCCAAATACCATACTTGACACTACAGTACAGTAGATAGAGTAATTGCAGTATGTTGGCAATCAACAGTGGAAGTGGTTTAAAGAAACATTTATGGGACAAAACTGTTGAACCAAAACTGTAGTACCAATAATTAAAAAATAAAATAGGTACTCCCTGCTTATATTTCTATCCCAGAAAACAAAATAAACCAATGATTTTTGAGTAGAACATCATGGATAGTTACAGAAAAGACTGTGGTTCAGTGTTTTTAAGATTTATATGTTACAAGGTAATATTATAGGTGCATGTTGTAATAGTGTTGTACCTGCTTTTCATTAAGTTACTGGAAATAGAAAGCAAAATTTCTTTCACTGCACTTCACCTGTGGAGAATAAAAATGCCCATAAAATACATTTAAAATTTTTATTCATATTGTTAAATAAATATATCTAGTTTCTTAAGAAACAGAAACAGTCACCTACAAAAACATTCTTTTAAATTTGTAAACTCCAGAAGTAATTACAGGGTTAAATAGAAAATTCTTAACACAAGAATATTCTTAGACTGCATGCACATTGAAATATAACTTCATTTATGCTACTGCTTTCTATTCTGTGGCAGAACAATTATGTGGATGAGATGTTTAACAGAGAAATGCTTTTATCCAGAGCAGAGATTCATAGAACAATCTCTTTAAAGGAGACATTGCTGACTCCCAAGTTATACCCTTGAGCAGGAAAGTTAATAACACCTGTGATTTTTTTTGTATTTCTATATAAGGCAAACTAAATTTAATTTCCTGACAGTTTGCATCTACATCAAATGTCCAGAAATGGCAAAATGGGACAACGAAGAAAATGTGTTCCTATATTCCTTTCCATATACTTATTGACAGAACTGTAGACAATAAGGCACTCCTGCTGGAAGCCTTTACTTTCACCTCAGGGATATCTCAAGTAACTAATATTCCAACTACAAATTCATATTCCTCTGCCCCCCAGCCCCTCAAAAAAAGGAAAAAAAAATCGACTAACTTTATCTATTGATAAAGTAATGAACTTCCATGCTTATCCTAGGTGGGGGTCATGTGATAGTTGGGTTGGAAGGGACCTTAAAGATCATCTAATTCCAGCCTCCTACCAGAGCAAGTTGCTCAGAGCCCCATCCAGCCTGGCCTTGAACATTTTGTATAGGAGACCTCCATATGAAGGAGTTTTCATGAGCCCTTTTGTCTATTGCACCACTAAGGAAAGTTCTGAGGAAAAGGTCCACTTTCTCTCTGGCATTGATACTGAGAAACCTTTCCCCTCTTTTCTTATTCTGTTCCTTGTATCACACTTCTGCAGTTCTATGGTGGTTTCCAGAAGTATGCATTCACAACACGGAAGGGACACATCCTGGACAGCTTTCTCAGGAAAGAAATAGATCATGAACACAGCTGCTTTGAGAAGTGAGCCCTGAGGGAGCTGGGCAGAGACAGACATGTCTGTGGTGCCTACAGGGTAACTGCAGTCTGAAGTATAGGAATATCTAATAGGAGAAAATAAAACATCTGAATATGTTGAAAGTGACTACAAAAAATATCAGAGTATGAAAAATCATGAGATACTTTGAACCTTTTTCCCATCTGAATGAACCTATCTGGAGAAAGTGTTTTTTCCCATAACATCTACAGATTCAGTGATTGCTAGTAAATATACAGATAATACGTGTAATGTAATATAACCAGAACTCAAAATCAGAAATAGTGCAGTGCACAGAAAGGTCTTCCCATGTGTTGTCAACAGAATATGAAAATGGATTTAATAAACAATGTCATCTTATAACAGCAGAACAGCATACAAGTGTCAGCTCTGCTTCACCTAGCAACATAACTACTAGTGAAAGCTGATAGTCAACTGTAGAAAATAGGGGACATTCACTAGAAATAGATAATCCCATTTTTGTCCTGATCCAACTCATTTATTAGGAGTGAAGTTACCCAAGATTTTGCTTGGGTAACTCTCTTCAATAATGATACCTTAGATTTTTTTTTGTCTAGCTTTTTGCTGAGCTTCTCTTAATAACATGATTATTACACATTTTGCCATTAGATGACATATAAGAGTTGCTAGCAAGAGACTCAGAATTTTCATGGTTTTAAAAAGTATCCTTTCCTATTCATACAGTGAATGAAATAATGACATGAACTTATGAAAAACTTTGTTGTTATTAAGCAGATACATAATTTATCAGCACTTTGTTATTTTTACAACTAAAATCACAGACACCCCAGGACTTAGAAAAATTCATAAATAATAGAGAGCAACTAAGAAAACCCAGGATCAGCACAAAAGATAAAAGAATGCAAGAGAAAAAACCTACTTTCTTTTTGTCTGCTGAAATAAAGAAAATTACCTAGATTAAATTTTTCATGAAAAATTGTGAAATACTAAGTTTTGCTAATAGGAGGTATGTTTAAACACTGTCTTTTTTAGGAATCTATCTATTGACAGACATCTTGGGTGTGCCTGTCACTATTTTCAAACCTTATCTGGCAGTTAAAATAGCACAAAAACAAATTACCTAAAGGAATGAGTAGGAAATTTAGACAAGGTCTTCCCTCCTATTGTCACTCTTTTCCTGAATGTTTCCCTCCCACTTCACACTCTAAATGTTTATTAAGATTATTGAATATTATCCTCTCACATTATTTTTCATCTGAGGCCTGAATGCCTGAGTGCACTTAATTTTAAGCTCCTAATGAGTGCATAAATTAGAATAGTTGGGCTCAAAAGAGAGACTAATAACAGGAAGTAGCTTTATATTATTGTGTTAGTTTAATATTAATTAATATTAAAGATGAAAGAAAGCATTTACTAAAATAGTTTTCCTGAATATAAAAAAAATTTAAAAATTAAAAAAAAAAAT
>VWYI01049475.1:0-54560 GCA_013399455.1 Anthoscopus minutus | reverse complement strand
TGTGTATATATATAGATATATATAGATATCACATATATATATATATAAACCTATTTATATAAAATTTTTTACAGATTAGTGATTTGTCCTCTCCACACTCATCAACTTCAACTCCCATGACTGGAAAAGGGCACACTTTCTTTGCTGATCAATTATGCAAGGTATCAGTGTTCCATTGTTATGACCCTAGGGAAGGAAAGCCCAGGATCTGTTTTGCTTGATGTTCTGTTTTGGGCACTGCAGAGTCTCCTGTGACTTAATTAGCTGAATTTTAGGAACAAAAATTAATCCAAATCTATTTATGAATGCAATTCATAAAACAAGTGTAAAGATTACTTTAATGTGTAGCAAGTATGTACATATAAATAGTCATAGGTGAGTTAGTGTTTAGGAGTACCATTAGGAAAGTATTTATGTTCCAAGAGTTCAATTTCTAATACCAGTAAAGTACATGGAGTGGGCAGTGCAAAAAGAGACCATTTTACCAAAAGATGTCAGTGAAAGGGTTGACTATGTGCTCTCTGATCTTTCCCTTGTGTTGCTGAAGTCTTTTTTAAATACATGGCAGTATATTGCTATTACTTATCACAGAGTTTGCAGTCTTCCAAACTATTTACAAGATAGTTGCCTGTATTTCATTAGTATTTGATGGGAATTGGGCAATGGAACTTGAATAGCTTTAGAACACTTTGAAATACTGGACACATACTACAATTAAACAAGACCTCAGAAATAGAAGACATCCACTTGGACAGGCTTTATCCAGCAGAATCTATACTGGCGATAGTTCTTTTTGATGAACTGTCCAGCTTTACCTCTGGTTTCTGTGAAAATGTTTTCTTTTGATGTCTCAGCAGGAAGAATTCAGCTCCTTGCACAGGGATAATAAGGACAGACTGAGTGACAGTACAACAGGTATGCAATTGATCCTTATCTCATTAAGTGTTTTAGGTGGCATGAAATGCTAAAAACCTACAGAGGTTTCCACTTAGAACATGAGACACACTAAGTATTGAGAGTGAAATTTTGTAGTTCCACAAGCAGCTCCCCACCATAACATGCTGCTTCTATTGCGTTAACACATTCTTGGGGAGTTTGTAGGAACAGTTTACTTGCTCACTGCATTTAGTGGTCATGGGAACAAACTGTTTAATTGGAAATGCTGGAATATCTAATTAGCATTTCAGCTTTTTGAAAGCTTTTGAATCTTTTTTTTCTCTGAAGGTGCTGATAGTTTATTGGATGTGAGTTCTGAAGCTGACCAACAAGATCTACTTCTGTTGATGCAAGCAAAAATTGCCTCTCTGACATTGCACAACAAGGAGCTGCAGGACAAATTACAGGTGGCATATTTTTGTTCTGTTCTGGTGCTCTCTTAATCTGCTAGGCAGAACAAAGAGCTGCTTACTGTTTTAAAGAGTTGTGCTGTGAAGGTCTTTTAATGACCTTGTTGGTAAGATCATGGAAGCACTCTGCCCCAAAGGATTAAATCAGTGTTTTGATCTTCTCACTTTTCCCATAACTTACTGAATAACTTTGTTTATTATGATAACTACATTCTAAAAGATGTTGTTAAAAGTTGTGCTAGCAGAATTTTAATTTGCATAGCTTTGATTATTAGCTTATGGAGCTCAGCCCAGACTTTCAGAGGAGCTTGGCACTTACTGCCTTCTCTCACTGCAGATGACAAATGGGAGCAGCTGAGTTTTGAGCTTTTCTAGAACTTTCTTCCATGGCTCTTTAATTATCTCTCTTAGGATATGACAATTCTTCCTTGCTTATTCTGTTCTAAAAAAATAGAATAATTTACTTATTTTTATTGTGCAATTATTGGTGGGTTTTTTTGGACAGGAAAGAACACCTAAAGAAGGGGATTCAGCTGTAGAATCTTATTCAACCCAAACACAGTTTGAGCAAACAGCAGAGAGACAAATTGAGTTCTTGGCTCAGGAGCTAAAGCCTACATTAAATGCCACTCAAATCCAGGAAAAGTTGACAAGCCCCAGAGAAGTAAAAATGAAGTACCTCCAGGAAGACTTAAAGGATGTGCAGAGAAAATTAGAGAATTCTGAAGCCAAAAGAAAGCATGTGGAAACTCAAGTTCAGTCTAGAGTCCCAGACACGGGTCATTTAAATAGCCCAGACATTTCAGAAAATGGTTCTGATATTAACTGGAAGTTCCAAGAAGCTCAGAACAGGCACGAGGAAGCTGTGAAAGAGGTTTTGAATGTACAAAGGCAAAATAATTCAGGTCTTGTTTCCTCTCCAAGTGAAGAAACCAGTTCTGATCTGAGTATGCTGAAGGTTACATATGGAGAAGTTGAAGCGCTTAAGCAAGAATTAAAGAAAGCGTTGGAGGAAAGCGAAAGACAAAAAGAAAAAGTGAGAGAGCTACAGAAAAAGTTTGAAGATAGAGAGCAGAATGTGGCAGGAAAATTGTCTGTGGAAGAGTGTGAGGAAATGAAGAATTCATATTGTTTAGTTATTGATAACATTAATCAAGAGAAAGCGTTGCTGATTGAGAGATACAAGGAAGGGCAAGAGGAAATTAAAAGGCTACAGGACAAGCTCACAAATCAGATGCAGTTGGAATCTAGTGCTGAAGCTGGAGAAAGAAAAGAAATGATGCACAGAACAATAGATGAGCTCAACAGGCAACTTAGTGAATTGTCTCAGTTGTACAAAGAGGCACAAACAGAGCTTGAAGACTATAGGAAGAAAAAAACTCTAGATGATATAGCTTCAGACTACATTCCTAGAGATGAACATGAGAAACTGATGGAGGTAACAAATTCTTTGAAATACAAAGCAGAAAATGAGTTATCAGAAATGAAATCCCAGTACACAAAAGTATTAGATGAAGCAGAAGAACTCAAACAACTGTTAGACACTCAGAAACAAAACTCTTTGCCAATTACTGAACATCGTCAGGTAATCAGTGCACTCAAAAATACCATAAAGGAGATGGAGGAAGAAATAAATGAGCTCAAACGACTGCTTAGCAACAAGGAAAGCGAATTAAGAAACTTGGAAAAGGGGTTACTGGAAGAAAAAGCTGCAATTAATGATGCCATGGTACCCAAGGCCACGTATGAAAAGCTCCAGTCCTCCCTAGAGGGTGAAGTTAGTGCTTTGTCGTCCAAACTGAAGGATATAATCCGAGAGAAAGAAAATATATCCTTAGATGCCATGAAACTGAGAAATGAAATTTTGCACTTGAAAGAAGCAAAGGAAGGTATGCATACTCTGCTTGAAGCAAAGGAACGGGAGGTGACTGATCTTCAGCACAAGTACCACCAAGTTCAAGAAGCTCTTATTGAAATGAAAAACTCATCCAAACTAGAAGAAGATAAAGACAAGAAGGTCAGTGACTCAGTACAGTAGAGGGGTAATGTGAGTTCAGAGTGCAAAGTGTGTTGGCTGGTGCACAAGTGGCCTAACAGACAATGTTGGGTCAAGTTACTTCTAAGTGCATTTGCCTCTCTGAAAATCCAGGTATTCGAGGCAAAGGAGTTTTCTGTATGCTTGGCTTTGCAGTTGATTTCTCTCCCCTGTGGAGATACACATGATCTTTCAGTTTATGTCTTTTGAGTTGTGCTTAGTTTAGGTTTGCACCATTCAGGCAGCTGAAGTCAATGAAGTCAGATTTACAGCAGGAAGATATTCCAGAGGAGACAAAAAACAAAATATCAGGAACGATCAAAAATTCACTATTGGGATATTACTACATCTCTCAACCATAGCATGATTTCACTAATTTTCCTCTGCAGCTAGCATATCTGTCACTAAAAATTCCTTTATAAAGACCTATACATTTTGGTAGCTGTGAATAGCTGGCCTGTGTGTGGTTAAGCAGCAGAATTTGTAAAGATGCTGATGTTCAGAACAGGGACTGTGGTTTGAATAGGCAGGGCTAGAATGGTGAATAGAGGAACATTGAAACCCTTTGCTTACATGACATCTCTGTTTGTCCATACAGTTTATTTACAATATAATTTTCCCCACTTCTTAAATTTAAGTCATAAATAACTCAAAGATAAGACACACAGGAATACAGTATGCATAGCATCTTTTAATGAAAACCTGTGTTTTGCCTCCTTAGATCAATGAAATGTCCAAGGAAATCAGCAAGTTAAAAGAAGCATTGAACAGCCTTTCTCAGCTCTCCTATTCAACCAGTGCCCCCAAAAGACAAAGCCAGCAGCTGGAGGTGTTACAGCAACAAGTGAAGCAGTTGCAAAACCAACTGACTGTAAGTGTGATAATTTGTAAACCTAACATTAGTCCCATTTCTCCAGGGAAACATGTACTATGCTTCACTCTGCCTTATTTAAAATAAGAGTACAGTCAGTGGGTACAGGGAAAAGAACCTTCATCCAAAAAGTCTGTAATTTCTATTTCTCTGAAACATGTAGGAATTTTCAAGTCATGAACAGCACTTCAGAAAGAGCATAACTAAAGAAAACTGGGTTTCCACATATTTTTCTCAGACCAGTTGAGAAACAGATTTCTTGGGGTAAAATGGAGTGACCAAACCTGCTGATGAGACTTTAATTTGTGGAAAAGTATTATCACTGTGCAGAGGATTTTCAAGAACATTCATCAGCTAAAGTTGTTTTGGGTTTTTAAGCTTTTTGGAAGAAAGCATGAAGTTTCAAGTCAAGAAAATGCATCTGTTTATGGGGAGCATATTTTATTATCTGGAATTTTGAATGCCTTACAAATTTTTTTTAGATTTTGTTGTTTGTGCATGAAAGGCCTAGTCTTCTAAGCTGAGTCATAATTGATATCTCCTAGAGCTTGCCTGCCCAAAGGAGCGCTTTTTTAACTGTTGAGGATGAAAAGAAAGTATTGTCTACTGGGGCCTTTGTTGAGGGCTTTGGAGTGCCTCAGAATGGAGAATTCCCAGACTGACGTGCTAAGTGGTATCTGCTTCCTACCTTTCCCAGCAGAAAAAAAGAGGGCTCAGCATGCCAGAAAAATTCTCTTGCAGGGGACAGAAATAGTAGGCAGAGCATTGTGTCAGTGTGAAGGCCCAGACTTTCTTATTCCAGTCCTCCATGTCTGAAAGGACCCTTCATCTCCTGCTAATTAGGACCTGCAAAGTAGTGTAAATTGCAAAGGTGTGCAGCATATTGGGAAAGGAGGTAGCATTTAAAATAGGACAGAAACACTCTTTCCTTCTTGTAGATTAGCTTTCCTAACAGCTTCATGTATCTTTGGAGAAGTGGCTTCTGAGTTCTGGCAGTCGGTGATCATTGTAGAGGATTGGGTGGCTTTCACTGAGTCAGGGTCTTACAGGGTAAGACCTTCGTAAGCACCTCCTTTCATCTGGGAAGGCATCAGCTCTAACAGAGAGGTTTATGCCTTTTTTGGGCTCACGTAAAAACAGAGGCCAGACAGAGTTAAGAGAATAAAAGCAGAAATATTTAATGAAGGGCCTTCAGGTACATTAAGGGCAGGTAAAGCTTCCCCAAAAGGTCTGCACCCAAAATGGATGATGATCAGGAGCTTTTCAGACCATTACAAGTTTGATCCATTTACACATCAGGGGTTAATCCTCCAGTTACAGCTTCAGGTAATGAAACTTGCTTCCCCCACAATTCACTTTTGTTTATATTTTTCAGGGCCTGAGGCAATAGGGTGTCCTTGAGTAACAGGCCTAGAGACGAATTGTTTTTTGTGAATAAAACCAGAGAACAATAGCTGACAGGCTATGGAGTTTTAGAGATATACCCTAAATCAGTACAGGATTTGAAAAATATAAAAGCTAAAATCCTAAGGCATCAGGATCCTTGTCTTTGGGGAAAAGCTGAGTTGCAGTTGAGAGTTCATTTGTCAGAGTACTGTTTGCTTTCCTCAGTTCTAGTTCCTGATAATCTTGGAAATAGAGTATGTGCTCATTCACACCTTTGCAGCTCAGCACCTTTTAAAAACTGATTATTTCACCAGTTCTTCTACTGGGATAGGTAGAACTACAGCATTTTCCTGGACATGCTTTCAAGCAAACTTTGAGTGCCTGGTGACACAACGGTGTCTGAGCTAGTTTTCAATGCATTACATGAGACTGAATTTTCCCCAGTCAGAATCTAGATCTCAGTTCAATAGTTCTGAATGCTCTGTGCCTTTCTGCTTAACTGTTTTCTAGGAAACAAAGAAACAACACCAGGAAATTGTCTCAGTTTACAGGATGCACCTTCTCTATGCAGTGCAGGTATGGTTGCATGTTATCAGTCACTCAGCGTTAGTATTTTAACTGAAGATGTTTCTTTTGCACATCTGATGAGAATTTTGCATGTTTTCACTAAGACATCCCTCCCGTAAGGTATGGCAGTTCAAGGACAAATTTAACACTTGGGAAATTGATCTAATTACTATACCTGAAAAATAGTTTGTCAGTATTCTTAAAGACTAGAGGTGCATAAATGCAATCATCTTTTTTTTTTCTCTCCTTTTGTCTAGGGTCAAATGGATGAAGATGTCCAGAAAGTGCTTAAACAAATTTTATCAATGTGTAAGAGCCAAACACAGAAAAAGTAAACAAAAAAGCCAAGGAAAACTCCCTATTTTTATTAATCCTGTTATGGTTGTTTTATGTAGATTTGCCTTAACATAAGATTTCAAATTGGCAATTTGCTGCTTTTGTGTTATTGTGCTATTTGTGAGGGGGATATATATGTCTGTCTGTACCAATTCCATGTGCATTTCCATGTGCAGTAGTTAAACACACATGCCTGCTTTTCAAACCTAAAATGTAAGTATGTTCTTCAGACTTTTTTATATAGGCCATTCCATGTCGTGTTTACCCTGTGGGTACTTTTCCAGCTTCCTCCAACTGGAGCAGGTTAACCTGGAGGAAAGCACTGGTGTTGCCTGGGTAAAGGTGAAATTCTCTGTGAGGTCTTCTGTACTGACTATAGGCTGCATCTCATTACTGGGTGTGTTTGATGCTGCAGTGCTCAGATTGCTGACATTTTGCCATATGCAGTCTTTGGCAGAGCAGAAGTGAACCTTGCAGCAGCGAGCAGGAGTAGGTATTTATGCTAATCCAGAGTGTCAAACAGCTACACTTCCTAGTGTAATGTAATTTAAGATTAACACACTAAAATGTAGCTGCCCCAATTCACCCAATGCACTGAGTACACAAAACCCATACCATACTTCATAGTTTCCTTAACTACCTGGTAGTGGAATGAAAGTTTCAAAAGGTGGAAGCATTAGTTTATTGAAGTTATGTACAAACAGAACTGTCTCTATAAACAGCCCTTTAAGATAGGTTTAGCTGTCTATGCAAGCATTGGCCATGAAGCTCAGGAACAAAACCAGGTCATATACTTTTAACAAAGGATTCTAGTGAACACAGGATGTTTACAGTAAATGTCAATGCCTCATACTTCCTAACCTCACTTTTGTAAAGATCTTCTCTTCAGTATATTTTTACTGGCCCTTTAATGAAATTTTTTGTAACTAAACCATTTTTTCTATATAATATTTGCATTAAGCTTATTAACAAATATTTTTAGGTAATTGTGTCTTAGGGAGTTTCTTTTTATACCCCCAAGTTTCAGTAATAGTGAAGCATAGTGAAGTGTTTTCAATTTGTAATAAATTTGTATGGAATAATAGACCTGTCTGTTGGTGTGGTCCAGAGCAGTGAAGTGTAAAATTCAGCCTGCTGTTCCAAAAAAATTTAGAAATTATAGAGAACAACGGCAGGTGTCAAAAAATTCTGTGTGTTTTTTCTAGAGGCTAGGGGCATCAATAAAGCCTTTATCAGCACTTCTACATTTAAAGTCAAATAAAAATGCCTGATATGGAATAGAATGAAACTATGGAAAAATGTTTTAAGCACACACTGCACTTGAGGGTACAACCATTTTAACAAGATTGCAGCTTCAATATGGTGGTTTTTTTTTTTTATTCTATGGGGATATGTCTCTATTAATAGAGAAATCTTTCAGAGCTATATAATCTATGAAGTTTATATAGAGTCATAATATGACAGGAGTCATCAGTGCCTCAGGCTGACTGGACTCATAATGCACTTATATCAGATAATTCCTAATTCTGGCAAAGCTAAATGGATTTTAAAAGCAAAAAGGAAAACACCACCTTTGCATCAGTTAGACCTTGGTGTTACTTTTCTTAAGTGGTTTAACTAATGCCATCTAATTTTGAACAGTATTTTATAGTTAGACAGCTTTGGAAATGCTACAAAAATGTGAAAAAAAAATTGCTGCATCACTTCAAAAAGAACAAAATTTTAAGCATGCTAATGCTGCAAGTATAAAACTTGATGAACCATTTTGTAGGTTGCCAGGTTGCCTGATGGATTTAATATTCTACTTTTGTTTGGTTTGTATATTTATTACAATTATCTTTGTGGAATATTGGAAATTATATACTACAGCATAACAAGTGTCTTCATATGTAATTTACGAGGTTTCCTCATGCAGCAAATAAACTATTTCCATTTTTTTTCATTTTTGTCTTCATTTACTTCTTGTATTGAAGGAATGCTCTGTGCTGCAGCAAACCACACACAGGGCTGCAGGAGAAGCAGCCAAGAAAGGGCCAGTGGAAAAGCTGGCAAGAAATCCTTTAGCAGGTGCTATTTCACTAGAGAGCTGTAAAGCCTGCTTCATATTCCATGAGTTTGCCTGAGAGTAGTTGGCTGGTGGGGAAAGAGGTAGGTGGCGTGTGATTTCAGTGTTGGGTGCTTCAGAGTTACTTAAATTACTGCTGCACTGCTGCAGTATGTATATTGTGTTTAGACCACGAATCTGCTCTCTGGAGGGGTCTGGCAGGGTGGAGTACCAGCCTGGAATGTACAGGAGTAGGGAGGGTAAGCCAAGAGGCTGGAGAATCACATGGCATGTGGGAGAAGAGCTGGCTCATGGCACTAGAACAGGGGGTTCATGTGCCCTTTGCCTGTCTGACCTTCCCCAGGGAGGCTCTTGCTTGGGTCAGCCCCACCAAAGCATCCTGGGGCTTTCTTCACACCAATGCCAGCCCTCATCTGTGCAAGAGGCAGACACAGAAAGCAGAGGCAGTTTGCTCTTGGATGTGACAGAGACCCAAGTGCTGCAGGGAAGAATCGCTGTCTCAGGTGGTGTGGTCAGGCCTCCCAGTGCAGGGTAGGTCCTGGAGCAGAGGCAGCCTCCCATGACTTTGGCTGTCTGGGGTTCAGGGCCTCAGTCTGCTGCTCAGGACCCAGGCTGCAGAGCAGCTGTGCCCGTTGAGTGTGTGGAAAAGCTCTGGGGGAGTTAGGTGTGGAGGTTTCAGAGTAGCATAGGCAGGCGGATGTGATGTACCCCAGCATGTGTCCCACAGGCACAGCTGTAACACAGCACATCTTTTCAGGCAAATAGAAATCGATGCAAGACTTTTAGGACAGTTCAGTGATCTAAATCATCTTTTAACTGTGGGTTTGGTCTGCCACAGAGAATACTGGAAGTACCAAATTTAATGTCAAAGCACAGTAAAAGAGTTTGAGTAGCTTGCAACCTTCATCTATAACACCAATTTGTTCTGCAGCCGTGGGTCGCTGTGTGTGCTGGTGGGTGCTCACCAGTTCTCAGCCAAACATTGCACAGAAGTGAAGTTTCAAATGCTTTTCTTCATCCCTGCCTCCTCCTCTCTTTGGATCCTTCATGATCCTTTTAAACATAAATAACAGGGACACTAAGCACAGACTAGAACCATATTTTGTTTTGGTTTTATATCTGTGTTCTCCTCAAGGCAGTAACAAATTCATTCTAAACAGTCATTTCCTTAAAACCTGTTTTAGAATTACAGGGGTAAATTGCAGCTGAATAAAAATCAATGATTTAGTGTCGGCTAATTTGAGGAAGCCTGAGTTAATTTTTTTTTACTACAGGACAGATCTACCAGCCAAGTTTGCTGCTGTGGAGAAAGTCATGTGCTTTGTCTGACAGCTGTTAGATTCCCTAGGCTTTGATACTGTGTGACAAAAAATATTCTAGGAGAAATGACAACCTCGGTAGCATCAGACACAATGGTGGCATCCTGCATGGACTGTCACTAACACATGGCTCCTCTGATGACCATTTTTTGCCTTTGCACAAGCATCAAAGATTTGTGCTTTTAGCCTTGCTGATGACGGTCCCCAGTCCTCTGGGTGGCTTCAGGAGGGTCTGTTTTGTGGTACACCTATAGTTCCTGGGTGATTTTATGGCAATGCATTTGTAGGTATTTACAAACCTTTGGCTGCCCTGACAGATTCTTAATTGATGAGTTTAACACAGGTATTTATGCAATTATTGAGCTTTTAGTCTATTATTTTAAAAGCCTGCTCTCATGCTGATCTGTCCAGATTCACGGTGCTGGCCCTCTTTGTACGTTTTCCAACAGCCTGAAATGCTCAGACAGTTGGTAATGGGGCCTCCTACCAGCAGCTGGAGATTGGAAACAGGCACATCTCAGTGACATCATCTCCTGCAAGGAGCTCAGGGCTGGAGCCCGTCTCCCGCTGTCCCCGCAGGTGGCTGTCTGCTCCTGCCTGCCTGGTCACAGTGTGCTGGTGTTAACCCTGCCCAGGGGGGATGCTTTAGCTGGTACTGGGAGTGGTTACTCCCAGTGACCCTCGGGAGACTGGCACTGCCTGCATCAAAACACCAATGTGCCTGTATGGGAAGCTATTGCTGTCCTGTAGCCACTTTTTCCTTCGGGATGAAATGCTGCTAATGTGATCCTGGGCTCAGGCCCACAGCACTTCTGCTCTCCCTATAGTGGAGCAGCAACAGACCCCGCCCGGAGCACATTCAGAAACCCTGTACAAAAATGTTTGGCTGCATTTGCTTCTCTGTAAACTTTCTACTGCCCACCAGGAGTCATCCCCCAAAGAGTCTGGGGAGCAAGGGGGGAGCTGGATTAAGCTTCATTTTCCAGACGTAAAAAACCAAAAACATTCCTGAGAAAGAAACCTGGCATTCCTTCCCCTCGGAGCCTCCCTCGCAGCTGGAAAACTGTGGGGAGTCACAACTCAACGCACTGCCCCATTCCTAGAAATAGTTTGTCTGAATTCTTGCTGTTCAAAGTGCAGCTTCCAAAAAACCAGCTCTGCTTTCAACAATTGGTGGGGCCACAGCTGGCTGTGCGCATATCTGGACAGATGTTGCAGGGCCGGCGTACACGTACGGGAGGGCAGGTGCACCCTGGCTGTGCTGCGTCTGCATTGTCCCGCACGTGTGCGGAGGTCTGGGAGCGAGGGGTGGAGCGGGTCTGTCCCGAAGCCCTGCGCTGCCTCAGGGCGGCTGTGTGGTTTTCAGTGTCTCTAAAAGTCCTGCTCTTGCTGCCACGTGAAGAATTCGTGTCACGATCCGACAACCGACGAAGGGGAGGCTGGCAGAGTTTCTTCCGCAGATGCTTTGGTCGGTGGGTGTCTGGCACGGTGTTTCCTTGCAAACATCTACATAATGAAAGCCGACCGGGATCGCCCAGGCCGGGTTGCAGCACGGAGGAAGAGGAGGGCGGGCAGCTCTGCACGGCTCTGTGCAGGTCCGCGCAGCTCGTGCCTCTCTGACAACTTTTTTGAGTCTCGGTCAGCTCCGGAGAGTGAATGCTCCCAGTCGGTGCCCGGATATACCCAGCTCCTCTGGAATCTGTTCCATGGCACTATTGATTTTATTAGTACCTGGGTGCTCAGTGGTATTGCACAAATCAAGCACACCAACTCTCAAAACTTTTTACTAATTATACATTCTAGTGTTAAGGAAACAGTCTGACCATTCTTGAGCCTCTCTGGCAGTCACACTCCCAGGACCAGATTTTCACAGCTGGGACCAAAGCCACTTTGCAGTGGGTGGCTCCAGGGCTGCAGCTGATGCCTCAAACACTCCACTCACAATCAGACCAGGTTACCTAGCTGGTTCCACCCCAGGTTTCCCAAGAAAGCACCTCAGACATCACATTCCACAAAAGCCACTTTCTGCTCACTTGCTCTTGTTTGGTCAACTCCATGGTCACCTCTGAACTGGAAGGGGTAGAAGGCTGCTCAGTTTTCCACTGAGAGTTTTAATCCACACATAGACACACCCCCTCAGCCACTACCCCACCTCATATGCTGATGTGGTGGCGGTGAAAGTGGGAGTGAAATTCCCATTTTCTCTCTGCTCAGATTTTCAACGGTATTACAAAAGGGAAGCTTTTCCTGGGCAGTGCAGCTCTTCCTAGTCTTCCCTGGATGCATTCCTCTAGAATACTTAGAATGACATTCACAGTCATGGTGGACATTCAAGCCCACTTCTCCCTTCTGTGAGACCTCACTGCACAGAAATCAGAGCTGTGTGGGGCACCCAACTGCATCTCCCTCCAACACTCTCTGCTTGTAACAACCCTTGCAATTACCTGTAGCAATCTAATGCACTGCCCTGTCATCCTGAGACCTGGCTAAGGGCAGAAGCAGGGTAGAAAGAGGCTGAATCCACCTGTTATCTCTTCCATTTATACTTAAGCAGTCCTGGTCCCCTCAAAAAGAGATTAATATGAGTTTTTGTCTCAACAAGAAAGCATCGAGCAACTATTCTGTAACAGCAGTGTTTTAAAAATAGTTCTGTACTTGTTCAGATTAATGTCAGTGTTTTTTAATGCTACTCTTAGCAAAGGCACTGCTTAGTGCTATTACACAGTTTCTGCAAATTTATTTTGGTATGATTCACCTGCTGGATTCTTCAAGCTGCTACAAAATAAGGTTTAAAACAGACAGACAGAAAACAGCATATGGCTTATCCCAGCTTTTCCAGCTCCTCTACTAACCTCATTAAAGACTCATCAAGTATACAAATTTCCTTGTAAATCCACGTGTAAATAAATAATAAACAACTAAAGTAAATACAAATTAAACAACTGATTCTTTTCCACCACTAACTTTGAAACAGAGGTATAGAATTTAATTCCCCCTGGGCACTTTTGTGCTTTACACATCCAATCATTGTATAAAGCCAAGAAGACAAATTGAATATGTTGTGAGGAAGGAGGTGACAGTATCACCAGTACAGTTGATGTTTAGTTACATAAAGATTGTCAGGACCAGGAGCCAAAGCCATTTTTTTTGACTTTTGGAATCTTCAAAGACTGGTGAAGACCCAAGGCCTACTGGCAGTAGTTTTCTGGTAGAATCAAAGAAGTGCCTTCTTGAAGACCTGAGGTCAGTTCCTACTTTGAAAATCACAAATCAAAATAATTGGAGGGAAAATCACCTGCCAGTTTTGTGGCCTCTGGATGTGGGATGCCCACAGCCCCCAGAACTGCCCATCAGAGCTGCTGGGCAGCACTTACTACAGCTGAACCTGGGTGGAAGGCACTGGTTACACTTCCCACCCCAGAAACTGGTTTACTTCACATGACAAGTAATTCCGAGTATTTGCATGCACTATTTTGAAGGAAAGCAAAATCTGGAGTTACAACAAGCCCCTTCTGATACTACTGAAAGAAAAAACCATGAGCTGAACATTTCTTCTCCTGCAAGTTTCCTGTAGTCTGCAAGGGGAAAAGTCTTGTTAAGCAGCAGAGACAAAATGTACTAAAGGTAACCTGAGTTCATGATCCCGTGCAAAGTGTAGCAGGAAATCTAATGCAGCAGTGGATGTCTGCAGAATTTAAGTAACTTACTAGGTCAAAAAAATAGTGCCCTTCTAGTCATCATTCTTCTCTTCACCCTTTTCATTTTACTGTGTTTGAATACAGAAATGTAATTGAATATATCACAGATGAATCCTAAATCTGCCTTTCAGCACCAAGTCTGTAGCCCAGACCTCCCATGTTCTTGTCTCCCTAGCATCACACCTATGAAGTCAAAAGTGCACAGGCACCTCCCCGTCTCTGGGAGACTAGGCTGGGACTCAGCCCATTTAGGGTACAGGCATTAAGTCCTGCACAAACCATATGTGTCTTTAATACCTGATATTTATCAAATGCAAGTTCTTCTCTAGTATTTTGAGGTGTTCGAACTTCTTAGGGTATTACTTCCATGATCACTTTTGGTAGGCTATAGAAGAAATGTACTGAATGTACTATTTCAAGAAGCAATCTGTAGGCAATTATATAAAAATTCAAATGTTGAGCCACAATTCCTGAACACAATACAAGAAACTTGGATATTCTAAAATAAATCACACCAAGAAAGTGGTGTGTTCTACTTCATTTTTATCCTGTCACCCACAGATTATGTGAATCATCCTTGATACTCAGTAGTCAGGGAAAACATCAATAATTCCCAATGACACCGTAACTTTTTTTCATTGAAGAAATTGACAGTGTACCAGCAGAAAGTTCATTTATACTTGTCCTGGGTATACTTTAGTTTGGGAAAAAAACCCACAGTGAATAAGAGTAATTTAGAATATTAGATATTGCCTTGTAGTTCAAAGATTTGTAATTGTTTACAAATTACAAACAATGAACTTTATTCTAAACTTTATTGAAATAAATTGATCATTTGCACAAAAAACAACAAAAGTGAACTGTTAACACTGTACATTCCAAAAGTATACTCTTGCTGGCCTAAACAAGAGGTGAAAAATGACCCACAAAAGCATTTTAAACTTAAAATAAACCCAAAGGGTTCTGTTAAATTTTGGAGCAATCAACTTGGTAACACATAAATAGTTTTCCAGAGAAAACAGTCCACTCACCCTGTCCTGATCTGACAAACAACAAAACTTGACTAGAGTCTATCTGAAGCTGTAGAAACTACCCACAGTTTGCTGACCCTTCAATCACATCCCACACCACAGGCAGGGAGGGCTCAGGCTCTGTGTGTGGTTTGCAGACTCTGCATCGAGCCAGTGCCTGGCTGTTCCCGGGTACTTCCCCTTCTGAGCAGGTTGGCTGGCCTGAAAGCACAAGTCGACTTTTGACCTGAACACAATCCCATCTGCTGCTCTGGAGGTGGGACACTGCAAAAAACTGCCCAGGTACCATACTCTCTTTTCAGTGAGCATGAGGTCAGCCCCATTTTTAGCAGTGACTTAAATACACTGCTCCATGGGACACAGGCAGATATTCCCTTGCTGCAGTCTAGGAGTGACTCCTGTTGCTGAAAAAGACCACTGAGAAGGCAAATGTATTTCATAAATAATTTTCAGTATGAAACTTTTCTCTCTTACAATTCTTAACACCACCAGTAGAGAGCGGCAGAGCAGGAACAGGGACACGAATACACAGTTCAGCTGCAGCATTCTTGCAGATGTGTAATAAACTACTTATCCAAAACAGTGGTGTTGCCAGAAAAGTTAGGAGTAAGGAGTAAGTAAATCCTGACTCCTATATCAATTTACCACTTTAACATCAGTTTGCAGACAAAATGGTAAATTGGTGTAAGATGGAATTCCAAGGAATTGAGTTATATTAAGAATTAATCAAGATGAGAAGCCTAGTGGCTTCACTGACAATATGTCATTATTTGCCAGCAAGACCTGCTCCTATTAAGAGATCAGCCTGAAAATGCTGTTCTCTTTTAAGACAAATCTGGTTTTAAGTTACTGAAAGTTAACTGGCTAACATACAGCTAGTGCTCAGATTTTCCCTTGTGTAATTGCTTACTAAAAGCCAAAGACAAAAATCATAACACAAACAAAAATTCTTGGAGAACACTGTAAAAAGCATCCATGTATTACACAAACAGTACTTTAACATCTGTGCTGGAAGCTGTGTCCATAGGACATCAACTCTCCTTTCTGCTTTTTCAGCTTCAGTTTGAGTCAAGGATAAGAAATGTTTGCAGTGGAAGAAAAGGAGTCTTCAACTTTCTTATTCCAGAGTTAAAAAATAAGGTTAATATTAATTCTATCAAACTTTACAGCTTTCATTTAGTTTTGTAAAAAAATATATTATTTTATGTAACCAAAAATGTATTACAGACACCAGCACACACAACTACAGTTCTGCTTCACTGATGTTCTCATCAGGACAACAATAGTATTCCACAAAACAGATCTGTCCATCTTCATTCCTAATCATATACTGCAGTGAAAGAAATCCTTGAGCATCTGTTCGAATGGACACTTTACAAGACAAAGCCAGTGCCTTTGTGGATGGTTTAAGCAACGAAATCTTGTACCTGCAAGAGAAAAAACAGTAATATGAAAAAAATACATTGTGCAAAGAGAAGCTGAAGCATTAGTCACAAATAAAGACCCAGAATAAGCAAAAAATAATTAGGAACGTGCTTATTTGGTCTTTATCTGGTAACAACATTAAACTGTCATTGTCAGCTCTTAGCTTTTGTTTATGGACACAGACTTTTATCAGATGGGGAATCTTTTTGCNTAAATGCAAAGATACTTTTTAAACTTCCCATCAAGAATGCACGACCTGGCATAGAGGTGGCATCAGTCACAGACTTTCTAACCTGTTTGTCTGGGTCTGGTTACAGTGGAATGCTTCCATCAAATCAGAGTCCCTAGGGTAGTCTAGATGTGCACTTCCAGCATTTCCAAAAGTGGATAACCTGGAAGACAAAAAGCACTGTGTCAAAATACCTGATGAGAGCTCTGTAAAATAGTATTAAAATTAGTCATTGTACATATCTCAATGACTGTTTCACAAAACACTGCTCTTTGTTTCACTTTATTTAATCAAAAATATTAAACTGTTCACACCAGTGTCACATTTACCAGGCTGTCAAAATACTCATTACTATGTTAACTAGAGTACATCCTGTGATTTGCTATACTCATTACAATTCTTCCTGAAATGAACCAGTATTCTAAAATAGTTCCCCTCTCTCCACCATGAAAATTTCCAGTCCTCACCAAAGGAAGCCAAGCACGAACATTTGAATTGAAAGCTGTTTCTGGTACCTGAAGTAGGGTTTATCTGGAGACATGGTAATCTGCAGAACTTCACTGGTCATATCCAGCTCAGCAAATGCTTCTCGTAGTCCCTCTGACTGCAGGATAATTTTATTAACAACCTTTGTACTGCAGAAATCAAAATCTAACAACTCATCAGGTTCTTGAGTGTTGATTTTGCACACTGTTACTACTCCTCCTTCTTCCAGGAACAGCATCAGAGGATACCCATAACCACGGTAACACATTCTTAGGGCCGTTGATGTTCCTGAAAAAGAGAATGCAATATACATTCTGCAGAGACCACAGATAGGGCATTTGATGACTTTAGAAAACTCATATTTTTCTGGCACAAGGGGCACAGATCAATTTGATTCACCTTGTTTGGTCCAGCCTCCAATATGTCACAGAAGCACACTTAGTGCTGCCTCCTAGATACCCTCTGAAATACTACTGGTTATACAGTAAAATTAAATTACTTGTATGTAGACAACTCAATTCAAATAATTTCATCCACCAGACAGGAAACATCAGTTGTGACAATGAAGACATAGTACAAATAGTTTACAGGAACTGGAAAATCCTCATGGTCCTGTGGCTCTCTTTAGCTTGCATCATCTTTCCTTACTACTCTTGTTATTTGTGCAACCCAAGCTGAAGTAAATGCAGCTGAATTTGTGCAGTGGCCACACCCTCCTGTTGCAGGTTATCACCACCTGAACCTCAGTTCTCCCAGTGTACACTTGATTTAAATCTTTAGGTCAGCCACAAACAAAACTGTAGAGGAATGAGAGGAACACAGAGAGGCAAGGGTAGAACTGCCCAGAAAGCTGTCATGTCACTCCACTCCACCTCAGTACACATCCTGCAGTGCCCACACAGCCTCTTGTGGATTCATGGAAAACATACCACACCTGGCAAGGAGCTGGTTCCAAAAATGGTGAGGCAGTCCAGAAGAACAGACAAACTGATCCGGAACATCACCGATTCCTCCTGAACAGAAAACTCCTGAAAAATTTCTGCCTGAAAGTTAAAGAAAAGGGATGAAAAGTTGGGAGTTTCTGCAATTAGTTTACAGTTTAAACTTCAGAGTTTCCCATTTGGAAATCAGTGCAACACAAAGTGATTCATACATGCAACACAGCATGAATTACAGAAAAATGGGTCTTCATCCTCAAAATCAGGAAAACACATTCAGGCTACACTTGAAACACGGTAGGATGGCATAAACATGAAGACTTAAACACTTTTATGGTTTAATTACAAACCACAAACGTTAAAGCTTAGACCTGCTTACCTCTGGAGCTGGAAACATTCATAGAACTATACAATGTATCACTCTACTTCAGTAACAATACTTATATTTTTTATGCTCAGAGAATGAATAAACATTCCAAGTACTTGAAGGACATACCAACAAAACAGAACAGTGACTTCACCACTCTAAAATATGTGCTGAATCCTGCCTTTGACTAGCCTGATGGTGCTAAATTACTCCATGCTATCCTGTTTGTTACTTGGCACTGCTTTGTGGCACCTACAAGAACAGAGTATCTCAGAAATAAAGCAGGGTGGCATGAGCTGCTTTGGAAAAGTTAACTTCTATTCTCCTGGCAGCCCAGAGGAAAAACCCCATCCTGGGGCACTTTGAGCACAGCACAACCATCTTCAGTCAAGTCTGTGAATCTGTACTCTGTCACAGTTTACATGAATCCAACCTTTTGGCCTTTGGATAAGCTACAAAAACACTTAAAGAGGGATTTGCTTGTGCAACTAAGCACAGCACAGCCTGTAGGAGCCATTAGTTTGGCAGGCCAAAAACCCACCAGACTGTCAGGTGTGCAGGGAAGTACTGGGTGCAGGATTTGGAATTCCAGCAGCATGGACACCCATAAACAAGGGCAGCCTCACCAAGATCCTTCCTCCAGGCTGGCTCAGGCACCAGCAAAGTCTCCCCTTCTCTGCATGTGAGCACATAGAATCATTAGGGGTGGAAGGGACCTCTGGAGATCATCCAGTCCAGTCCCTCTGCCAAGGCAGAGTCACCTCGAGCAGGTGACACAGGAACACATCCAGGCGAGGTTCTTTCTCCAGAGAGGGAAACTCCAAGACCTCCCTGGCATTCTGTTCCAGTGCTCTGCCACCCTTAGCATAAAGAAGTTCTTCCTCATATTGGGTTGAAACTTTGGCATTTTAGTTTATGTACATTGCTTTCCTTCCTGATATCACTAGTCATCAGAAAGGAGTCTGGCACCATCTTCTTGGCACTCCTCTCTGGATATTTATATGCATTAAAGAGATTCTCTCTCTCTCTCTCTCTCTCTGTCTGCTCTTCTCCAGACTGAACAGGCCCAATTCGCGCAGGCTCTCCTCACAACAGAGATGCTCCAGTCCTTTAATCATCTTTGCGGTCTCCGCTGGACCCTGTCCAGTGGCTCCTTGTGCTCCCGGTGCTGCGACAGCGGCAGTGACCGGGGCCTGTGCAAGGTCTGTAGCAGCCGTGCCCTCCCCCTGGCCGATGTCCCTGTACCTGGATGAAGGCGTTGGCCTGGATGCACTTGGCATCCTCCACCGTCACGCGCAGCCCGCTGGCTGTGGCGAGGCAGGTGGCGTGGTCCTGGAAGTGCACGGCCCGCAGGAGGCTGGACAGGTGCCGGGCATTGTCCAGGCTAGCGGACAGCGCGTAGCGCTCGCCGCTGGCAGGCGGCTGCGCCGAGAAGGGCATCGCCGGCCAGCGGGGGCGCGGCGGCACCGGGAGCGCAGCAGGCGGGAGCGCAGCAGAAAGAGCGCGGCACCGGGAGCGCGAGCGCAGGAAGTGAGATCACAGCCCCGCCCGCGCCGGAAGTGCGCGCACAGGAAACGGGACGCCGGAAGTGCAGCAGGCGAGTCGTGAGCGCGGCATGGCGTGCGGGCAGATGGCGGCCAAGAGAAAGCGTGGAGCGCCGGCCGCGGGGAAGGCGAAGCGCGCCAGGAGCGCCCCGGGCGAGGCGATGCCGGAGGGCGGCCCGCCGGAGCGCAGCGTCCCGCCGCAGGAATGCAGCATCCCGCCGCCCGTGTCCCAGGTACCGCCGCTCGGCCCGGGGGGCCGGCCGGAGAGGCGCCGGCGCTCGGGCTGTCCGAGGGAACGCGGCTGCTAAGCCGGGACAGACAGGTTTATACGTAGTCTTCAATAATATCAGCACTAGTAAAAGTAAACTGGCGGTTCGTTGTTTCTGTGGGAATACGCGGAAAGTGCTGTTTCTGGTCGATGTCAGTGTGTTACCTCAGTCTCAGGAGTTTTAGAAAGAGTTGGGTAATTCTGTTGTATACAGAGGCCGTGTGGAAATTGTGCCTGTTCCATTGAGGAGTCATACGGAGAAGGTTTCGGTAATTGTTTGCTTGTAAGGAAACGTAAAGCACTGCATGTAAACACAAAGATTTCGCAACATGCTTATCGACAGGAAAAGCTGGGTTGTGCTCTAGGCTGTCCCTGAGAACATTTTGCAGGAAAGTGAGCGATGCACGTGGCTTATTAATGCTTAGGTGGGAGTGAAAGGCTGTGCCTGTGAGCACGCTGTGGATCAGGGTGAGGATGATTCCTCCTGTAAAAGCAGTGTCCTCCTATTTTGTAGGTAAATCCTCACTCTCAGTGAGAGCATGGTTCTGTCTGGACGGGCAGATAAAAATGAAGGTTCTTGCTGTGTCTTTCTGTACTTACTGTCCAAACTTATTTTTGCTGTGTTCTAACAGTACTAAGGCTAGAAGCTTAGAAGCTTCTCACATAACTGTTGTGTCTTTTTTTTTAAGGGCAAATGGAAGAACAAGGAGCGAGTGCTGATATTCTCCTCTCGTGGAATTAATTTCAGAACAAGACACCTAATGCAGGACTTAAGGACATTGATGCCTCACTCTAAAGCAGGTGGGTGTTGAACCTCATTCCTAACTTATATTTTGAGTACAACTTGGTTTTTATTTGTTTTTCAAATGCAGTACAGAAGAATTTTGATGAAACTTGTATCTTAAACAAATGCCTTTTGAGCCACAAAGTACAGTTGTATCATAATATTTTCTGTGAAGTGAATCCTATGGCATCAGTCCTGAACCTGCACAGTTAGTTTTGTTGCTATTTTTATTTATTCCATAACGTGACAGAAACAATTTGATAATTACCCTTTCATTTATAATCTTTGCAAAAAAACCTTTTAAAAGAATCTCTTGTATTAAATTTGTTTTTCAGCCGTGTAAATGTTGTTTTTGTATTCTAGATACTAAAATGGACCGTAAAGATCAGTTATTTGTAATCAATGAGGTAATTCAGGATTTATCCTGGTGCTATTTTATTTTATTTTATTTTATTTTATTTTAATATGGAAATTCAGGGTGAAAGGGAGAGGGGTAACCAAGTTCAAAGTGTAACTTCATAGGTGAAAATTACTGATACCCAAAAAGCACTCATTTTTAAACAGAATGTTGACTTTTGATTAATAAAACTTTTGAATGAAACTTTTAATTAGATACAGATTTTCATTATGAAGAAATACAGCATAATGTGCTTTTCTGTGTAGTTGAGAGACGTAGTACAGCTTATACTTGAACAATACAGGACACAAATATGCAGCCAGCCCAAATGTAGTAGGACATTGATAGTTTTGAACCTAGAACCTAATGTCTCAGCTCTTGCTGTTTAGTTTATATCCTGGAGAGCTTATCAGGTTGTTTGTAGCTTTAATGAAGTTATTACTCCATTTAGTAAGTATGTGATATTTAAGAGAAAAAACCCCAAACAACAAAAAAACCCAAACAAACAAAAACCAACAACAACAAAACACAAAAAGACCCAAAATTATCAGTAGGTGTCATTTAGTGAGGCAACGTCTTTGCTTTTGAACTTGCATTTTGGAGAGGAGAAAATATTAGAGAGGAATGTGGGAAGTTTTCAAAATTGTCTTGAGGATGTTTGTAAGCAGCTAATTTAATGTGTCTCGTGTAGGTGTGTGAAATGAAAAACTGCAATAAGTGCATCTTTTTTGAAGCCAAAAAGAAACAAGATCTCTACATGTGGTAAGGAAATGTTATGTTTTGTTACATTTCTGCTTATGGCTGCAGATGCTTCAGTTCTAGCTGAAATTTCCTACTGTAATAGTGATGATGTATGAAATAGTGCTACTTAGTTAAACTTGTTCTAATATTGCACTGCTGTAGATAGGGTGAATTTACAGTGCATTATGGCTTTTGGAGACTGCAGAAGCATTTTACTAAATTATTTAAAAAACAAGTGTTTATGAGCAAAGGAACTCAGTACAGTTATAAAAGTGACAGAAACTACTTCAAGGCTGGAATAACTGGTTGGGGTGTAGTGTGGAAATCCAGCATGTCTTCTAGGTGCTGTTAACATTTTTCTTTCTCTTCCCCACCACCTGTCCTCTGCAGGTTTTCAAACACACCGCAGGGACCATCTGCTAAATTCTTGGTGCAGAATGGTAAGCTGGTGGACATTACTCTGTTTGTATTCTTGCTATTCTGTCTGAAAAGTTTTTTATAAGTAGTATATATATATTTTTAATCACTGTAGTTCACACACTGGCTGAATTGAAGATGACAGGAAATTGCCTAAGGGGTTCAAGACCCCTTTTGTCTTTTGATCCGGTAAGTATAAATTTTATTTCATTTGGGTATGTTTTTATTCTTTATTCTTCTTACATGACTATTGCATTTAGTCTTGTAAAATAATATTTTTATTTTTTGTAGATGTTTGACCGGGAACCACACTATGCCCTGCTAAAAGAATTGTTTATTCAGGTCAGTCTGTAGTTCTGCTGTCTGGTACCAGTTTCTTCACTGGAGATGTTTTTTTTGGCAACATACTTAAAAATTGCAAGTTTTTTTTCACGTAGAAGTTTCTTTCTTCTGAACTTTGAGAAGATCACAAAGGATTTGGATCATCTTCTCAGCATGACTCAGACACTTGTTCTTAAGTTCTGAGTTATGAAATATAACCTGGGTTTGGGATGTTAGTATATTAAAAGGAGTTTAAAATGAGCCATTTTATGTTTGACCACTTAAATTGCAGATGTTCAGAAACACTGCCTTTTATTACAGATATTTTGTACACCACGCTACCACCCCAAAAGCCAGCCTTTTGTTGATCATGTTTTCACCTTCACTATCACTGATGAAAGGATCTGGTTTCGCAATTACCAGGTAAGTGGTCTCTCTTAGCTCTTCAGAAGGAGGTGAGTGCAATAATTTCATATCAAGTCCCTTAATTAAAATAAGAATCATGTTATCAGGATATGCCAGCGCCTTGTGCTTGCAGATTCAGTGTCCTGAAATCACTTACCTTCTTCCACTTCTCTGGAGAGATCTGGTTCTCTGAACTTGAATTCACTGAGGTGTGATTTTGTGAGGGATGTCTTGGTAGCAGGATGTACTACTCAAGGCCTAAACTGTGCCTTAACCTAAATTGCTGCTTTGAGCCAAAGTGATCTAGGGCTTATTTTGTGTAGAAGGAATTCACAGATACTGAGCACTCCAAAAGCTTGCTTGTCTTTCAGAGAACTGCTTTATGTACAAGACTGGGTTTAAAACAAATCTAGCTCGTCAGGTACTGTATCTTGGATTTAAATCCAGTTGTGTTAGTTACCATATGCACGATGCCTGCAAGGTCATATGCTTCGATTCAATCCGTCAGAAATAGAGAAGGTTTTCTTTTTATTGCAGATAATAGAAGAAGATGCATCTCTAGTAGAAATTGGGCCTCGTTTTGTTCTGAATCTCATAAAAATCTTCCAAGGTAGCTTTGGAGGACCAACTCTTTATGAAAATCCTCACTACCAGTCCCCAAATATGGTAAGCAGATCTGTCTTTGTTCTCTCTTTCATTTAGCAACTAATTTGAAAACCAGCCTTGCAGTCAGTCTGTGCAGGAGCCTCAAATATGCCTTTCCCCATTACACTTATAGTGCCTAATGACAGTTTGAGAACAGAGTAGTTTTGTAGTCAGTAAATGAATGCAGAAGTCATGTTAGTATATTAAAAGTTACATGTCATCATTACAAAATGAGGGCTGTGACCATTAAGCAGAGAAATTAGTATGTGTATCTTTAATACCAGATTTCTAAAAAAATGAGTCCAACGGAATGCTCACCCAGTCCCCATGGGGGTAACGATGGTGAGCTTCTCTTTATTACCCAGATCTATAAGATGCATTCTTATAGAGCTTTTCCAGGGTTCCAAAGGCAAAACAATCTACTATTGGTTAAAACTAATTTGTTTACAATATACACTTCTATGTGAATGGCTATATTTAAATATTGTGCTTGTCTCTATGCTAACTTCTACGTATTTCCCCATCCCATGAACAGTGCCCCTTGTTTTTGCATTCCTTTCTCTGTCTCAGGCAGTTTTCAAGGACACAGCCTGCTTACTCTGAGCCAGGTTGTGCAAAACAGGCTTCATACAAAACTTTTTCTACAGATTTCTTCCATCTTGCTTATTTGAAACATGATGAAATTTAAATTCTTATTTTTATAGCATCGTCGACTGATAAGATTGTCAGTGGCAGCTAAGTTTAGAGAGAAGCAGCAAGTGAAAGAAGTGCAAAAGATTAAGAAAAAGGCGACTAAGGTCCTTGTTAAAGAAGATCCTACTGAAGTGGTCTTTGAAACTCCAGCTGAAGAGAAGCCAGTGGAAATACAGCTTGTGAAACCTGAGTCAAAGCCAATTGTTAAAGACAAGAAGAAGCTGCGCAAAATTCAGAGAAAGAAACAAAAAAAGCTATTCAGAACTGAAGGATCAGCATAGGTCTTACAAGGGATGAAACTTATGCAATATCAACCAAATATTGTAAATACTTGAATTGACATTGTACAGACAAACATGTCTAAACTTCAGTTTTAAAGTAAACAAAACATACATTTCTTTATAACGATTGAGTTTGCATTCTTTTATTGTCTAATGGGATTCTGGGTTTTGACAAATAACATGGCATCCCATTCAACCTGGCCTTAAAAACTTTAGGACTAGGTCATCCAGAGCTGCTCTGGACAACTTCTCTGGAGCTATTTCTTTATTCATACCTTTAATCTAGTTCACAGTTCATGACCTCATGACCTGGTTCTTTCACTGACTAGTTCTGTCTCTGTGTGCACACCCCCAAACTTTCTTGTGTTTCAAAGACTTGCTTATGCCCTATTTCTGTTTGATTCCTCTCAATTTTTAGCATTGTAGTGCTGAAAGGACACAACTGGCTCGAGAGGAAGCTGACCTGTGAAGTTCTAAGTATCACCCCACCCTGCAGGGCGAGGGAGATCCAGTATAACTTGAGCAGCAAAGTGGTCTGTGTTCATTATGATTAGAAAGAAAGACTAGTGAATATATATGCTCAGTTCACTAGACTATGTATAGTCTAATACATAGACAGATGAGTTGGAAAGGATCCCTTTCAGTATTGAGTCCAACTTGTTGTAAAACTAACACTAAGCCATACGGCTAAGGTCATCATCCAGACCCTCTTAACTCTTGACAGGCTTGGTGCCATGTCCACTTCCCTGGCAACTGACCACTCTGCATACAGAACCTTGGTGTCCAACTGGAATTTTTCCTGACACACTGTTGTGGTTTAACCCCAGCTGGCAACAGCCCCAGAGAGCTGCCTGCTCAGTCTCCCCTGGTAGGGTGGGGAAGAGAATCAGAAGGGTAGAAGTGAAAACTTGTGAATTGAGATACAGACTGTTTAGCAAAAACCAAAGCTTTTTTGTAAAGCAAAAGCCATGCACAGAAGCAAAACAAGGAATTTATTGACTATGTCCTGTGGGTAAGCAGGTATTCACCTCCCAGGAAAGCTGGGCTACATCACATGTAGCAGTGACTCAGGAAGACAAATGTGTCATTCTAAATGTTACCCCACTTCTTTGGCTTTGTATGCTGAGCATGGTGTAGTGGGATACACCTACAGTCAGCTGGGGTGAGCGGCCCTGGCTGTATCCCCTCTGTTTCTTATGTACCCCTCTCTGGTGGATGGGGTGAGAAGCAAAAAAAGCCAGGAATCTGAGCACTGCTCAGCAATAATTAAGCATTTCTGTTACTATTAACATTTGTATTTTCAGCACAAATCCAAAACACAGCTCTCTACCTGCTACTGTGATGAAAGTTGACTATTCCAGACAAAATCTGTGGCAAAGGTGTACAATGGAGAGAGGCCCCCCTCAGCCTCCTCTCCAAACTGAACAAGCTATGTGACCTCTGCTGCTCCCAGATCTTGCCCTCCAGACCTCTCTGCATCTAAGCTGCCCTCCTCCTGATACATTCCAGTAGCTTTATATCCTTCTTATGTTGAGGCGACCCAAAACTGCCCCCAGCCCTCAAGGTGAGGCTGGTGCAAAGCAGGGTGGGACAATCCCCTCCCTTGCCTGGCTGGTGATGTTGTGCCCCCCAGGACAGGGCTGGCCCTCCTGGCTGTCAGGGCACTGCTGGCTCATGTTCAGTTCACCATGTTTAGATTAAACGCTGAGATTAGGACCTCTAGATTTTACTGTGGGATCAGGGCTTCCAGATCTTGCTGTCTGATCCAAAGCTCTGTTTGTGTAGTGCCAATGCACCTGACCTAAAGAAGGAAACCAACTTGGACCAACCCTAAAATCTCTGAAAAGCACCAGTATAAAAAACAAATTACCTTGAGAATGCGTGCTTGTCTGCGCCTCTGAGCTCCTGAACACCCACAGGAATCAGAAATGTCTGTTTCAGAAATAGTGTGGCCAGCAGCCCTAGGGAAGCTATTGTGCTCAGCACCAGTGAGGTCACACCTTGAGTCCTGTGTCCAGGTCTGGGCTCCTCAGTTCAGGAAAGATTTTGAGGCGCTCGAGTAAGTTCAATAAAGGGAAACCAAGCTGAGAAGCACAACAAATCCTGGAGAATAGGTCTTAAGAGAAGCAGGGGTATTTACCTTGGAAATGAGGAGACCCAGGGGAGACCTAATGCTCTCTTCAACTCCCTGAAAGGAAGGTGTGGCCAAGCTGGGGTCAGACTTTTTTCTGAGGCAACCGGCAATAGGACAAGAGAACACAGCCTTAAGCCGTGCCATGGCACGTTAACGTTGGACATTAGGAGTAATTTCTTCACTGAAAGGGTAGTACTCAGTGTCTTGGTCTGGTTGGCACGGTGTTGTTGGGTCACGGGTAGGACTCGATAATCTCGGATATCTTTTCCACCCTCACTGATTCTGTGAATTCCAGCGCAAGGTATCCAGTTAACGCGACACCGGGTGCTTACAGCGCCCGAACCCGGCCGCGGGCCGGGGAGAAGCGTCCCCAGCGTTCTGCCGGCAGCCGAGTGACACCGCGCCGCAGGTCCCTCCCCTCCCGCCTCGCTCCTCCCGCTGCCGGCCTCGCCCCTACCGGCGCGGGGCGGCCGTGCCCGGGATCCCGGTATCCCCGCCACGCCGGCCGCCGCCGCCGCCGCCATCGCCATGAAGTGCCACTACGAGGTGCTGGGCGTGAGGCGCGACGCCACCGAGGAGGAGCTGAAGCGGGCGTACCGCCGGCTGGCGCTGCGCTGGCACCCGGGTACGGCCCGGGCCCGGCCCCGCGCGGGGACACCGCGCTGTGGCCTGGCTTGGTGCCGGGGGCTGCAGCGCCGAGCCTGACCGCCGCTGACCCGGTTTCGTTAAATTGTCCTGCAGATAAAAACCTCGAGAACGCGGAGGAGGCAGCAGAGCAGTTCAAGTTGATCCAGGCGGCGTACGACGTGCTCAGCGACCCACAGGAACGGGCCTGGTGAGCGGCGCTTGGCCTGGCAGAGGCTTTATTTGCCCTGGCTGTGCCAGGGCTTGTCCTGTGCGACTCCTGGGCCTCGCTGCAAGTCAGCGCGGGCGTCCGTGGGCAGGAGCAGCCGCCTAGCTTTAGGCTTTGTAAGAGTTAGAGCCATGCAGCCCCACGGACGGGCACGCTCCGCACGCTCTGCTTCCTCGTGGTGTGCCGGGAGCTGAAGGCGTGGTGGTGTCTCCCTCCGGAGCGCCCTGCGAACAGCCAGGCTTGGCCCGCTTCCTCCTCCCCGAGCACGGGGCAGCTTTTGCACGGTAGCTCTGGTCAGCTCTCAGGCCTTGGGCAGTGCATACAGGTGTTCAGTCCTAATTTGAAATACACATCTCTAAGGGATTGCTATTATACATGTTATCCGTGGCTTTTTTTTAACATGGGCTGAAGCATCTACCAGGTTACACAGCCAAACCCACCTCTCCTGAGTTTGTCCTCCTTGAAAATACGGGGCCATTTTTCAGTTTTTATGTGCTTGTGTATGATTTGGGGTTTTTTGAGTGCATGTAAGTATTAGGTGATTTAAATAATGCCTTACCTGTTTCTGGAAATTTGGTGAGGCATCTTTCTCAAATGTCATTGATTGGTAGCTAGCTGTTGAGGAATTACTGCTATAGATATTGCAGATAAAGGAACAGTAAGTAAATTTAAGGTCAAGAGGGAATATTTACTGGGTCTGCCATGTTTTTTTTCTCTGAAGACTTTAGATGGGAGAGGCAAATTGCCGATAGTGGGTTAAGCTATACAGTGACATGATAGGTGTACTGTGTTAGTTTATCAGCACTGAGGAGTGTTCTGTGTCTACATCCTCGATGCTGTGGATTTTTTTCAGGTATGATAATCACAGAGAGGCTCTGCTGAAAGGGGGAGTTGATGGAGACTATCAAGATGATAGCTTAGATCTGCTGCGCTACTTCACTGTTAGCTGTTACTCTGGATATGGTGATGATGAAAAGGTAATGAATCAATTAATCTTTAATGAATCCGTTTAAATGCCCTTATAAGTGTTGGCATTTGTTTTGTGTTAAAGTTGTATGTAGAATTGATAGCTGGCTTGTGCAAGTCTAAGACAAAACTTATTCTGAATGTGTAATGAAGCTTTAATTCTTGCATATTGTCCAACAATTACTTAATCATAATGTCCAGCTATGTCATACTACTACAGATGTGGCATATTGCTTATTTATCTTGTAGAGAGAAGCATTCCAGGGCTTTGCAGTACCATCTGTTTATTTAGAAATACCTTTAGCAAGCTAGAATGCTTAAAACGACAGAAAAGCAAAGTAACAACAGTCTTTGGGGAAAATGTGCTTGCTATTATTAAATCCCCTACTGGAGTTTTGAATTCCCCATTAGATTTTAAAATAATTACCATATAATTAAAAGCTCCAGGTGATTAGAAAAACATCCACCAGAGAAAATACTTGCCCATCCTTTTGTTACTATACTAGTAGTCAGCTAGTAACATATTAATTTAGAAAAATAATGGGGTATTTAATAGTGAATTTTATGTCTGGAACTCCCACAAAACTTGATCCTGCGTAACTAGAAGCTTATCACCATCTCTAGCATATGGAAACTTTTTTTCTTTTAAAATTTGGCTACATGTGTGACAGGGACAGAGACCGTGTGAAGAAGGTGGAAATAAAAGGCATGAGAGATAGTGGAACTTTGTTAAGAAAGTTCTTGTATCTCAAGTGAGTGCTTACAAAGCCTTTATTCTGGTTTTGAGTTGCTCTTGCTGTGTAGCAAAGTTTCTCTGAAATACACTGCACCTGAGGATCTATTATTGAGCTGTGCAAAAGGGTTATTTATTTATTTATTTTATTTCTTTATTTCAGGGATTCTTTACAGTCTATCGAGAAGTTTTTGAGAAGATTGTGAAGGAGGAGTTGGAATATATGACGCAGGAAGATATTGAAGAATTCCCTATGTTTGGATACTCCCATAGTGACTATGATACGGTAAGTGTAAAACTGAACTGCAGACAACAGAGTTAAACCATTACTTTGTGCCAAAGGAAAGGCACCTGAAATCTGAGGTGAATACTGTGTATCTCTGTGGTGAATACTATGTATCTGTGGTTATTTTCTACTGTTGTAGGCCAGTACTGCAAAGGAAGTGCTTGTGGTCTGATTCATACTTATGTGAATTAAAATTGTTATTTCTTGTTGGACTATAGTACTAGCCAGGCCTGCAGGGTGAATTGTCAGATACTTCACAGGGCCATCTTTCAAAAACTACTTGTTTTTATGCCTATGTCAATTAATAACTGCAAAAAGGACTGCAATTCTAATTTAACATGCTTTGACATCTGCCTAGTTCATGCTGTTTTGGAAGCAGAGTACTCACATATTTCCCCCTAGAGATTTAAAGGGGTATTTTATAGGAAATAGCCTATGTTAAGTAGAAAGTTAGTTTTGCCTGTTGTCTTATATTCAGACAAAGAGATTTCACAGCATTGCAGTGCTCACTTCTCTTTTAGGGAAAAGAGTTTTAGAAGGGAGCTACACTATACAATGGCTTCAAAATCTGTGATGTGAATGTTCTCTGATTTGGTCTACTCTGTGAATTCACAAGAAGCTTGAGAGGCAGCTTAATCAGTGCCAAGCAGCCAGGAAAGATACTCTTAAGGCTATGAGTTCACAAGCCTTCATGGGAAGAGAAGACTTGCAAGTCGACTAGATGCAGAAACAAAAGTGATTATCTCCAAATATGAGTAGTAGGCAAAACAAAATCCACCTGAGAGTTCAGTAGAGTCTGCTGTCCAGGCTGCTGGAGAATGCCAGACATGTGCAAGTTGTTAAGGAAGCTGCTGAGAGTGAGGAGAGTCTCAACTTATACATCTGGTGAGGGGGAGGATGATCCCTGTCATCATTTGATGGATGTACATTCTTTTGCACATAAAGTATCCTCTTCTGAAGAAGAAATCTGAGGTAGTGATGCCTTGGGCTTTTAGGTTTTCTATTCTGCATTGGTGTGTGGTTTTGTTCAGGGTGCTGAGATCCTTTCACAGGGTGAGGAAGACACAACAATCCTACTGTGATTGGAACTCAAGGACACCTTTTCCAAACTTCAGGCTCAAAGTGCAACAGCATGGAAGGAACAGGGTGGGCAGATGAAGCTCCTGTATGCAGATGGACCCAAACATATAAAAAGAGTGTGGTCTTGGGACTGGCCCCCCTCCCTTTGGCCTCCATCTTTGGAGCCATCCAGACAGAGCCTAATTTGTAACACTGGTGCTGTCTGGGGGTGACCTCTCAATAAATTTCCTTTATTCCCCAACTCTGTCTAGCCTCTGTTCCAGCTCTTCCATGCATCAGTAGGTAATCTAATATTACTTAGATTATTGGATGAAATGTGAATATTTATTGGTGATTTTTAATTACAACAGAGAAAACCTGTAGTGACTTACCTGCCAGAAGCTTCAGCCACGAACCTTGCATGTAGATAGGTTGCTGGAAGTTATTGTTGAGTTGTTCCTGTGAATAACAATTGATAATTGTAGTTCCTGTGAATAAAAACGGCAGAAGAAGAAGACTCACTAGAAGAAGATGTACTAACCATTAGGTTAAATAGTTCTTTGAGGTAACCCAGAATGTCACCAATATAGCACATAGGAGTGAATAATAAAAAGGAAGATTTTATCTTAGAGGCAAGTAGTGTAAATAAGGAAGTTTAGGCATATCTTGACTGCATATACAGAATGCAGGACAGTAATTATTTGGAGAGAAATAAAAAACAAACCCAAAGTGATTGTGATGCCATGTTATTAGTCCAGCATTTACCCATGAATAGTAAAAGGGAGGAGAATAATACTAATCACTTACTTTTTCTTTTAATGTGGAAGCCAGGGGACATAATTTTAACCTGCAGTCATGTAGTTTGCTAGCAAAACAGGAGTAAATGTTTCTTCACATAGCACCTTGTTAAACTGTGCAAGTCACGGCTCCTTGCTGTTGTATTATCAAGGGCTATTCCTTTCTGTCTTGCTCAGGAAGCAGAGAGAATATACAGGGAAGAAATAGCTTTATGTATTTATTTTGCTGCTTTTTAAATGCTATGCAAATGTAAGGCTGACCTGCGGTGTGGTGTAATGTGAAGGTTCATAGGCAAGTACCAGCTTGCAGGCAGCATGTCTGATTCTGATTGTGCTTTTCAGTTTAACAGGAGAAATACAGCACAGCTAAGTAACTGGACACTAGCGACAGCATGATCCAGTCCTGCAGGTGGATATTTTTAGAAGTTGCAGTTTGCAATAGTTTAGACAAGGTTGTTGATGTTTCTCTAAATCTTCATTGCTCTGGGGCAAAACTGTGACCTCTATAGAAGTTCAGGAAAAAACTGTTACAATAGCCTTGAATTATTCCCTTCTAACAAGTGACTTAGTTTTTTGGTTTTTTTTTCTTACAGGTAGTCCACCCTTTCTATGCATATTGGCAGAGTTTCTGTACTCAGAAAAACTTTGCTTGGAAAGAAGAGTATGACACACGACAAGCCTCAAACCGCTGGGAGAAGCGAGCTATGGAAAAAGAGAACAAGAAAACGAGAGAGAAAGCAAGGAAAGAGAGGAATGAACTGATCCGTCAGCTAGTAGCTTTTATTCGTAAAAGGGATAAAAGAGTACAGGCTCACAGAAAACTTGTAGAAGAACAAAATGCAGAGAAAAGTAGGAAAACTGAGGAATTTCGGAGGCAACAGAAGCTAAAACAAGCCAAGTATGTACATGTGGAAAAAGTATTTTTTATTTTAACTTGGGGAAACTATCTATGAGGGTACAATATAGACATAGATTGTAATAGTAGCTCCACTTTCTCTTTTAAATATCCTTGAAAATGTTAGGTATTAATTTTGGTCTCAAGTCTGAGCTTTTTAGGAGTCTGGTTTCTGCGTAGTACTGACTTGTAGAGATCTAACATCTGGTGAATGGTTATCTGGGTAATTGACTGTAATAGCACAGAACCCAGTGTGCTTCTACTTAACTAGGGAAGTGAAATTTAAGAGTTATCTTTATTCCTTTAAAGAAAAAACACAGAAGTCTTAGAATAAGGGAGAACAGGACTATAGCAGCCTGGACTTAGATTGCCTTCATATGCCTTGGAGCTGTACCTGCTCAAAAGAAGGAAGGGAAAATGAGCTTAGCTTTGTCTTTCCTTTTAACTCTTTGGAAAGGACCCTTTCATTGGACTAAATGCAGTGTCTCATGCAATTTTGCCAAAATATGAAGAGGTGGTCTCCCGACAATAACCACAGTTTATTTTTTGTTAACTGGAAAAACTGTTTGCCTGCACATTTGAGGAAGGAGCTTAAATTCTTACTAAGATTACACTTGCAAAATAATGGCATATTGATTAAAATTATGTAATAACATATATGGAGTATATTATGTACTGTTTTTCTATATATACATATATACTTCCTCTGTTTAGGGACAATAAAGGAGGGTTATGCATTTACTAACAAGTGGCTTGATAATTCTGAGGCCAGAAGCCAGCTGGAGCAAAATTCACCTGTCCTGTGATGGCCTGTTTGATAACCTGGGGCACACTAGAATTGGGAAAACTGAGCTTGTACATCCTCATAGTGCACAGTCAAGGAGTAATGTGCTTGTGGATTTTGTTGTCCTGTATTTTTTGTGAGTTTGGATCTTAGAGTAGGATTGAGCTGACTTCCTTGCTGTTAGCTTTATACTGACCATGCTGCACAGCATGTTCTGCCTGAAGTTCAACCAGGAGCTATGTTAATATCTCTGTTTGCTGTGTAGAGGTGCCCATTAACATCACAAATGAGTTCAGATTGCTCAGATTTCCAGTTTTCACTCCATCTTAATAGGTTCAGAATATACCTCCTGAGATGCCCAGGAAGAACAGTTATCATTAAATAGAAGTTGTCTTTAAGTAACACTGTTCCTGTAGTTCCCGTCTCAGGGACACAGTGTAGAAGTTTCCGTATTCTGCTTGCAGGCTTGCTGAGCAGTACAAAGAGCAGAGCTGGATAACTATGTCAGATCTGGAGAGAGAGCTGCAAGAGATGGAGGCACAATATGAAAAGGAATTTGGAGATGGATCAGGTGGTGAAGATGAATTAGAAGAGCAGGAGACAAAAGGCATTGAAGGTACGGTGTGTGGGGAGATGATCTATACTGAGTCACTGCAGTAAAAGTGTGGCTCACTTACAGCCTCAGATTCACAGTTCTGACTGTAGTGCAAGTCACTGCCTCCCTCTGAGGGTGCTGAGCTGCAGTCTGTCCCTCTCTGGTGTTTTCCTTTGAACAAGCTGCAGCTGTTAATTTATTCCAGTGTCTGATTTGGTACGGTGATCTTGAGCTATCTGTCAGTACTGCTGGAGAAACTGAATGTCAATGCTGTGCCTATTTTCTGAGACAAAGAGAAGCTTGTTCAAAAATTGCTCATCTGACTTTGTCTCTCTGATCCTTGCTGATCTCTTCAGACAAACTGAATGACGAAACTGAAGAAGCTGAATTTGTTGATGGTCTGTACTGCCCTGCTTGTGACAAATTGTTAAAAACTGAGAAAGCGTAAGTAATTGTGGTCAGGGATTTGGGGTGGAGGTGTTGAGGTTCAAGTAATTTAAAATTGCATTTTAAAGAATTTTTAACAATACATTATGGTCAGTGTTATCTTTCCAATAGAGACATTGTCAGTACAAATATTTCCATACATAGTAGTGCTGGATAATGGGCCTGTTATTAATTTATATGTAAATGGAACAATGTTTGCTCAGAGCAGCCTGCAGTAACAATCTGGTCTTCACAGCATGAAGAATCATGAGAAATCAAAGAAGCATCGAGAGATGGTGTCACTGTTACGACAGCAATTGGAAGAGGAGGAAGAGCAATTTCCTGTGTCTTTGGATGATGCAGATGGAATACAGACCAAAGAGGGGGAAGAAACAGAAGATATACCCAAACAGAAGTACTTCAAATTATTTTAAATTTTATCACGACTCATGATTTACTAAGTCTTGGTGACCTTCAGAGGGAGCTCCTGATGATTTGCCATTGCTCTTAGTATTCTGCGGTTTGAAATACTTCTTATCATCAGAGTTCCAGTAAAACACATGCATTTGCATGACTGCATTTTGGTGCCATAGAACTGCCTTATGTTTTCTCTGCTGCTTGAAGTTATATGCTAAGGAAAGAAGGATCTGTTATTTTTCAAGCAGAGGGACTTCCATAGAGCCAGTGCTTATTGATTTGGTACTTACTGTCAGTTGATTGCTGGCCTAAATGGAGAACGAATGTGCTTAAAATCAGAATTGTTACACAACTTCATTTTTTAAACAGGCAGAGCATAATCCCAGCTATCTTACTTACTTACTACTTACTAACTAACTAACTTACTGACTCTTTGGGTTCAGTCCAGGCAGAATAAATGTTTTACTGAGTGCAATGAGTAGTTTGATCTGGCATGAGTAACTTTCTTTTTGTGGCTACCCGATATTATGTTAAGAGGATAAAGTACAAGTATAGTTTGATACCTTTTTAGAAATCCTACTAGTTTTTGGAGGGTTTTTATTAAAAAAGGCAATTTTTCAATTATCTCTACAGACTCTCAAAGAAACAAAGGAAGAAACAGAAAACAATGAAGGTATGTAGTCATTATGATACTCTGGGAATTTTACAACCCAGTTTTGTTATCTCCTGACAAATTATTTTTCTGTCTTGCAAAATAGGAGAATGTGAAATTCCACAGAATTTGAAGACTATTTTAAAATACTTTTGATTCTTCTTTGCCAACAGAATAACTTTTATTAGACTTATTATTATCATATTTTATGATAATAACAGCATAGACCTCACTTTGTTCTGTTAGTGCAGATGCTAATATGTGGTACTGACTCTAAAAAGGCTGTAGCTTGAGGTATAAGAACAACTGATGGTAACAGACAGATAGGGAGAATTCAAGGAATTGATCAGGAGGAGCTGGTAGTGAACTTGGTGCATTAAGAGCTCGGTTCAGTGGTCACTTATGGCTTTAGTTGCAGGAGTTGGTATAATGCATTGTTTTTTAATCTCTGATTTAGAGGGGATTAAAAATACTGCCACAGTATTGGTTTTCTGCTGGCACTATAGCTGTTGGAACGAACACATCCATTACACCTTTTTCTTGAACTGCAAACAAAAGTAACATCAATCTGTTGTACTCCAGGATCTGTGAGACTCCAGAGTCTGTGTATGCTATTACAGATCTGTGCTGACAGCAACAGGTGAAATTCACCAAGTGCAAGCTGTTTCAGACTTGAGCAGCAGGAGTTTCATTAGTCAGCACACTCCTCTGTCTGCCTTTCTCAAACTTTATCCTTTTCAAGTACTTACTCCTCACTCCTAGACTTGTTCCAGTGAGCTGTATGTACCAGTTCCTGCTTCTTTCATGCTTTCCCCTGTAATTTCCTATTCTCTGTTCACATTTTCTGCCCTCTCCCACTCCATTATTATCTCTTGCTCTTAAGAAACTTCTCTGAGACTTTCAAGCAGGTGAAGTTTCGTGGCTTCACATTGGCTGATCCAGTTGCATAGTCCAAGTATTGGCTTGACTTTCATCTTTCTGTGCAGGCCATGAGGCTTCTGTTAACTCTTCCCTCCTCTGAGACCAGAAGCTCTGTTCTCAGTGCAGAGGTGGCACATAGTCACCGTGGCTCTGTTCCATCAGTTTGCTACAAACTGGACAGTAGGTGCCACTCTTGCACTGCACGAGCTGGAATCTTGTGCTGGGAAATCCTGACCTCCATCCTCTACCAAGTGTTGTACAAGGAGTACAGTGAATCTCTGTGGGTTTTATTTTCTTATCCTGAAGTTAGGATTAGCCAAGTTTTTTTTCAGGTAGCTGAGACTTTGCACTAGAGATGGTAAGAGTTGCATTAATGTAGTGTTAGGTCAAATTTGTTATTGTTCTTTTGGGAACTTTGCTGTTCTGCTTCAGACAGGGAGTTGATATTTTGCTAAATTGCATATATTGACTCTAATCTGGCACATGGAAAGTATCTGCTAGGGAAGGAAAACAGAGTGTGCCTACCTAATTTCAGTCAGCTCAGTTATTTGGCTCGAGTATCCTAATGCAGTTGTCTGGCACAGAAGCCTTTAGATACTTAACCTTTTGCAAAGTTATAAGCCAAGGCATTATCTGTGAAATAGGAAATGGTAGTCAGAACAGGATGAACCCTGTGTGTAGTTAAAAGCTACCTTCATTCTCCTCTTCTGTAGTTTCAGAGGCTGTGTTATTGGTGTTTCTTCCCTTCACCACAGGTGGCCTCATCTTTCAAAACAGGAGAACTAAGGTTTTACATGTTACAGTCTCACTGAAAACACACAGTAAAATTAAGAGGGTCCATGGCTTTCCTCCCAACCCACCCATGTTTGAGGTAAATGAGTATAATACTATAAACATAGTCGCTAACGAACTGAAAGTATTTAACTTGGGTTTCTTCTGTTTGGACAGAGTTATGAGGACTCTTTTGATCAAAGTGCTGACGAAGAAACAGTTGAACAAAAGGAAGTGCCCAGCATGGAGAAGGACAGTGGCTCAGCAGAGGAGTTAGTAAATGATGGCCAAAGTTGTGCTGTGTCAGAGGACACAGATATTACAGATGATGTCAGCCAAGATAATGAAACAAAAAGTGAAGCAAAAAGGTGTGTTGGGTTGCAACACTGCAGTTACTATGTCATTCTGTGTCATGTTTGATACTGTCAAACAAGGATCGATTTACTCTCAGATGTGGACTCTGGGGGCTGCTCACCAAAACTTGTTTGAATAAATACGATACTAAACAAAGAGTAGGAACTGCTCTGAAAGTGGTATTTGATTGCAGATTGCTGCCATATCACTTCCCAGGAGCCGATTCAACATTTTGAGATTAACAATTGATTATATAAATATTTTTTTTCTGGATACACTTACATTTTGTTATGAAGCAAGAACAGGGGAAAGCAGCAAAGATATTGAAAACTGAAAAATATTAGAAGCTTGTAAATGTTTAATGTTCCTGTGCACTCATCTTGGTTCCTCATTGTCTGTTAGCAGCACTAAGCCTAAAGGGAAAAAAGCCAAGGAAGCAAAAAAGTCTGCTAAGGCATCTTCTGAGAGCTCAACAACGGTATGTCAAATTACTTAGGGTATTTAAAATAGAGTCATAGGTTGGAAGGGACCTTAAAGATCATCAAGTTCCCATAGGCCTCATTGTTCAAAGCCCAAATCCAGCCTAGCTTTGGACACTTCCCAGGGATGAGGCACTTACAGCTTCTGTGTGCCAATGCCTTATCACCTGTACAGGAAAGAATTTCTTCCTATGTGTAACCTAGACCTGCATTCTGTCCGTTTAAGACATTGCCCGTTGTCCTGCCACTCTGCCTGTATAAAAAGTCACGCTTCCTCCTGTATCTAAGCCCCTGTAAGCCACTGGAAGGCTGCAGTGAGTTCTCCCTGGAGCCTTCTCTTCATCTCTCTCATCCTGTCTTTATAGGAGGGCTATAAGGTGTCATGTAACTACAAAGAAGGCTGTTTTTGGTCACTTGCAGTCCACTCATTCTGCCCCTGTGATTTTAATAGAACTGAAACTTCAGCTCTTGTCCTCACAGAGAAATGCAGGACTAAGCTTCATTTGTAGGAGAATTGGTAATGTTCTGTGTGCAAGGCTGTTTAAATAAATTAAACAACTGAGGACAGAGCTGTTGTCACCCAGCAGGTGACAGGCAGTACTATTTGCATCTTTCTCAATATTGATGCTTGCTGGAGAGCAAAACTTTGCAGGAGCTATGTTAAGACGTACTAAATTCACTGCATCCCTGACCCAGAAGTATTACCTGTATGGTCAGGTGAGATAAAAACTATTCTTTACTTTGAATCAGATTTGCAAGGCTTCCAGTCTTGATTTTACTCAAAGTGCTTTGAAATTTCATTAACTTATATTTGAGATTATTTAAAAAATTTTATGTTTAATTGTTAATGAGTAATGGAATATTGATGATAGAAACAAACTACTTATTCCTGCTTCATTGCCAAGGAGGAACTGTATGCAAGAAATTGGTGAATTGCATTGATACCATATTCAATACAAATACCAACATTCTGGGTTTTTTCCTCATTGTAGAATGAAGTTCCCATCCACTGTGTAACCTGCAATTGTACTTTTCCATCCCGAAATAAATTGTTTGAACACCTGAAAGCCACGGGACATGCAAGAGCAACAGCAACACCGACTGTAAATGAAGCTGTGAACGCCAAAAACAAAAAAGAGAAACGTAAAAACAGATAGAACTTTGCTATAGTGACAGTCTCCAGAATTGTACATTAACACTCTCACGAACTGAAACATGCACATTAACTGTGTCTGGAGGTAACAAAGAGGGCAAGTACCAATATAGATAAAAAATGAAGGTGCACAAAAGGAATATTCTCTTATGGAGGACTCTGTGCTTTCTTCTGTTTTTAACAGCCTTCCTGTAATCATAGAAAGGTTTGGTGTCACAGCACAGACGGGTGCTCCTTCCACCAAGCTACCTTGTCTAAAGCCCCTTTCACACCACAGCTGCCACAGCTGCCACAGCTTTCACACCATGGGTGAGGAAATAGTAACTCAAAGCTACTCACCCTGTGTTCCTGTAGAAACTTGCACGGATAAAGTATCCACCAGAGGAAATAATAAATTATTTTGACACGTGTGTTGTTGCTTTTCTTTTGAGAGGGCTCAGGTCAGGCTCAGTGTAACCACTAGCAGAGCCTATGTTCAGTTGGTCAGAACATGCTGCTAATAACACCCAAGTCATGGATTTGATCCCTCCATGGGCCATTCACTTAAGAGCTGGGCTTGATAATCCTGGCAGATCCCTTCCAACTCAGAATATTCTTTGATTCTTTGATCCTCTATCAAATATGAAGCACCGCTAAGACCTGGGCTTTTCTTCTGCCATCCTCAAATTACTTAATTAACATTAAGCAGCAGACAGAAGGGAAGGAGTTAGATGACAAAGCTGTTTAATCAGTTTTGACAATTCCTATTTGTTTTGTACATCCACCTCCATGGTAGGTGTCGGGGGAGAAAAGTCTAGAGGAACAGCTTTGCTAAAGTAAGCGAGGGAGAAATAAATGAATGACATGAATGAATTTGTTCCAATTTCCAAGTAAAGACACTGCACTTCTGCTTAAAGGCATCATCTGCCTGATCTTAACTAGGCAAAAAAAAGGTGGGATAGCAAACACCTGATTTCAGAGTGGAATTGGGTAATACACAGGAGTTATCAATGGAGCTGCAGAAGGCAGTGCTCAGCAAAGGCTGTACAATATTGTTCAGGACCCATGAAGTAAGATTTAGGGAGGTACTGATACTCTTACCAGAGTTCCTCTAAAGTACTGACAATACTCTCCTCCTCCCAACTTGACATGGTACTTTATTAATAGAGTAAGGAATTTTCAAAAATTAAAATTGGAATAAAAGTAAAATAATAAATGTACAGTTCCTGCTGACTGTCCACAACATCTGCTTTTTTTATTGGAAACTGAAGGAAGCAATGACCTTACACATTAAAAAGTGATTATATAAGAAAGAACATCTTATTCCACCTTCCAGAATTTGCACATTTACAGAATGATTAATGGGTGTGCTATGTAATCCCAAAAGCAGCAGAAGAAAAAAAGAAGTGTGTTTTGGAGAGGGTGATGACTGGATTTCCTATCCCCATGACAAAAAGAATTACTGTAATTAGAAACATCTCAACTGTCTGCAAACTGTTTGTAATGCTCTAATTACAGTGTGTCTTTGTAGGCAGGGTAAACAGTTCTAACTCTGAAATTTCTTCCCGAGCTCTATCACTTTTTCTAAAAATTACTGATTTTGATACAACTTGCACAGGGGGAAGAAGAACATATGCCTGCCTCTCCATTTGATACCCTGTTAATCCAGTCAGGGTTTTTATAATAATGGCAGAATGGATGTGCAGTTAACACAGATCAGTACTGTAGAAGTGAACTGTGCATTTACAAAACACATTACACCATGTCCTTTGGTGAACATTGTATCTGTCAGAATGCTCTTATGATACTGAACAAGCATCACACTGATTTTATCTTCCAGGGCAGATTAGTGCCTAGTGTGGGTCGCAAGTATCAGGGATTGTGTGTGCTGTCATGTAAGGAAACAAATCAAGCCTATTTTGCAACTGCTCTTTCCACGTGTCTCTGTAAAGCAGTATGAAACACTTCCACAGCGAAGTCAACGTCCCTCTTAGTAATGCACATAGGAGGCTTAATTCTGAATGTCTGAGGAAAGAGAACAAAAAGAAAAATAAATGCTCAAATTGTATGGAAAGAATATGGTTTCAAGCAGCCTATCTGGGTCAGCACTCCTGCCCCAAAAAAATGAGGAAAAAGAGAGAACAGCAGTGCAGGCACTGATGCGTGTGATAAATGCACTCTGAAGTGGAGCAATTTTGAACTTCACTGTACTGAATTGCATCTGACTCATGACCCCCTCTTGATAACCTAACTACCTCCACAAAAGACCTAAGTAGAGTAGGTCGTGTCTGCAGCTCTGTTACTGCAGACAGAGTAAAATCTCAGATGGATTTGTACGAAGAAAGAACAGAGACACATGTATTTTCTTTTCTTGCAGCTCTGCCACAGGGAAAGGAAGTAGCTGCTGAGAGTGGCAGGCTCTTGCATTGTGTCAGCCCATTTGTTTTATTATAGGCTGTTTATAAAGGCTTTTAAGAATGCATTATGAATGAATCACTAAATACTATCTTGTAGTTAGGGTGCTATAGCTGGAAAGCATGTTGATCAGGAAGGAATATACTTACAGCTACACTTGTCAAGAACATTGTCTCTTAAATCTGAATGTTTGATCTATGTTTTTTAAGAGAATGTTCTTCTATAAGAATCTGAAATTTCAGATTTCAGATTTTTCTGGCATGTCACGGGACTTAATACAGAAAGAGTGGAATAATGGGCTTTCCCACCCACAGCCCCTGCTAAAGCAAACACTTACAGATAAACAGCCCTCTCATCAGACAGAACGAGATATTACTGTACTGAGCTTCAGCTTGTTACCTGCCCCCTGATCTGTGATTTAGTGAAGAACTGATGAGGTGACAGACACAGTGTCTGGTTTATTTTAGCTATCCTCCATCCATCTCACATGGAACCTGCCTCCTCTGTGTCAGAGGGGTTCAATGACTGAGCCAGCCCTGAGGCAATTCTCTGCCCTTCACTGAGTGCTGTAGGTAGCTGGTGCAGTGTTCTGACTGCAGCATGGAGTACATACTCAGCTCCTGTGGGCTGATGGCCTCCACATCCAATTATCTCTTGTATGCTGTTGCTGAACTTGCTGTCAACACCTTTTTTTTTCCTTTTAATTACAATAGAATTAGTACATTACCAGCTCTCCAGTCTCAGAGAACTACTAGTTTTGTACAGATGTGTCAGGTGAAACCTAAACGGTGCAAAGTCTTGGTCCTGAGTATTGCTGAATTCTTCTAAATTGCATAGACTATTACTATTAACTTAGTACCTTGGTTTTCTAGGTACTAGAAAATCTTCTAAAGGAAAACTCCAAGCTTTGAGCTTGTTTCAGAATATTTGAAAATAATCGAATAGTTCCTGGCCAGTTTTAAAATAAGCAACATTAAACAGAGATAGCTCCTAAGAGTATACATTTTCAAGTTTATTTACTAAACTAAATTAATTTTACTTGAGGGAAGCAGGGATGTCATTCACAAGGATAGAAAATAAGCTTTACTTATAACCAAAGGTTTAGTACCTGGCTGTAGAGCCCTCCTCTGCCAATCAGAACCCCCATGTCTTTACAGTCCTCCCAAATCCGACTTATTTCTTCAGCTGGAAGAGGGCGTCGACTTTCCTAAGGAATGGAAATACTAAACTTAGATATTCTAAATTAGTTCCATGACAAAGATGTATATTTCAGTCTTTCCAATAAACCCCATCTCTAGCTGAAAATATTAGCTGCATAACTTATCTACTCTCATGAATCCAGGCAGTTAAGGTGCATGTCACTGTTTACTCAAAGCTTGTGAAATAGCTGAATGATAGAATGTTCTGGCTTATTTTTAGCCAGAGCCATGCTTTCCCACTTCACTGTCTGCTTTTTAACAGGAAATATTTCTGTTACTTCAACAGAAATAAAATGTGATAAAACTTGCAATGGCTCTGTAAGTTGAATTAAGAAGTCACTAACCTTATCTTTCACCATTTCTACTCCAATCATAAGTCCCTTGCCACGGACATCTCCAACAATCTCAAATTTATCCCGTAGTTTAGCCAGCTCCAGCAGCATGTATGTTCCCACATCCTCACTGTTTTTTTGTAGACCATCTTCTTCAATAGCCTGGTTAAAATGAAGTACCATGACAGCGTTGCAGGAAAAGCTTTCAAAACATTCTGTTAATCCCCACTGAACTTGACACCCTATTTATCTCACTTACTTGCTATGTTCCTTCACTATCTCTATGCTCACATTTCCCTTCTCTTAAAATCATCTTAAAAGCATCAGAATATAATTGCACATACTTTGATGTTTCTGTGGCACTTTTCACATTTTTTTTTATTACTTACATTCAATCCAGTAATTTCTTCTCATGTGTACTCATAACTGGAAAATACCTGACCAGAAGGATAATTTTCAAAATATTACCAGAATATTTTAATTTTTTTCAGTATCATGAAAAGGATATAATTTGACAAGGCTTATCTGTGTGTTTTAGGCAGGGTACAGCTTGAGTACTATATTTTATTTAGCAACAACATATTTTTTAATAATCTTTTCTTCATTCTTTACAGAAGATAAAATAGTTATCTTCTGTAATAATTTTTTTCTTTTTTTCTTTCAGCTCTATTTTATTCTTCCTGACTCTAACAATCTCCTTGGAGTTATTTCAGAGCCAGACTCCAAGTTATTTCAGAGCTGAAAAACCCCAAAACACGGGCTCTTTATACAATCATCAATCTTACTAATAGCTTAAACCCCCACAAGCCACTCAGGAAAGTAACATGAACATAAACAGTGTCTGCTGTAATGAAGTGAGCTTCAGGAATGAAGGTTCTGTGCATAATCAAGATGAATAGTGATCTACTACCCAGTGACTGATTTTCTACTGGATAATAAGTGAAAGATCTTGCACCTTTTTCTATTTTCTTTCTCATGAGGTAATTTTTTTCCAAAAGGATTTCTGACCTTATGTATTTGTAATTGTATGGTCATTAAGGTTTTTTAAAGCATAAGGTAAAAGCTGTTCAGTTAAAAAAACTTTGTTAAGCATGTGTGCCAGAAAACAGATTTTCTTTAGCTGTGGGTTTGTGTAGTGCTATGAAAGAATCAGCTAAGGCTTTTGAGAAGGTACTTTCCTACAATTTTATTAACAAAGTAAAGAACCCAAGGGAGATAAAGATTCTGAAGTCATAATTATAGGGCTCCTACTCTTTCTAGAGATCTAAACATTTTTGCAATTAAACTAATCAGGATTTTTTCCTGTGCATGGGGCACATGCTTCTATAAATGCATTATGTTTATGCACTTTACTTAGTTATTTTAAAAATTGCTCACATAGAAATTTATACATGCAATTTTCATCTTTTGATACAAAGAACTTGTAGTATAGATAAATTTATGTAATTTTCTCCCTACATCAAGAACTGCAGCTCCAGCTACACAGGCCAGAGGGTTTCCTCCAAACGTATTAAAGTGAAGGTTTTGAGCCAAGGAACTTGCAATCTCTAAAAGAAAAAGAACAACACTGGTTACTCCTTCAGTTCACAGCATCACAGAATGGTTAGAGTTGGGAGAGACCTTAAAGATCATCTTGTTCCAGGCCTCTTCCAGGGGCAGGGCTATCCCAGGTTGCTCAGAGCCCCATCCAACCTGGCCTTGAGCACTGCCAGGGATGGGGCATCCCCAGCTCCTATGGGAAACCTGTGCCAGTGCCTCATCACTCTCACAGTAAAGATTTTTTTCCCTCATATCTAATCTAAACCTAATCTCTTTCGGTTTAAAGCCATTCCTCCTTGTCCTGTTACTCCATGTTCTTGTAAAAAGTCCCTCTTCATTTTCCTTACACTGGAAGGCCACAGTAGGCCACCCCAAAGCCTTCTCCAGGCTGAACAATCCCAATTCTCTCAGCCTTTCCTCTTTGGAGAGGTGCTCTGTCCCTCTGATCATCTTAGTGGCCTCCTCTGCCTTGTCTGGTAACAATACTTAATTGCTTTAAACATTTGTTACTGTAACAACAATTACATTAGCTGTGTTCAACTCTGATTCTACTGGAGACAACACAGTAAGATTTCCCGAAAGCAGTCTGTGCAAATTATCAATATTTCCAAAAGCTATAGTGCCTAGCAGATGCTAAAACAAAACTTCTAAAAGCCATGCTTCTAACATATGCTCTCACCTGCCATCTACTCATTTTCCTCACTATGTTGAGCCAGCCATTTGTAGGAATCAAGCAGCTGGGTAACATCCTGCCCTATTTACTCACAGTATACTTATCAGTAAAAGAGAGAATTCAGGGAGGATTTCCAGGCTTTTTTACCAGCCCTACAAACCACTCACAAGTTCATCCCTTCTTCAGTTCTACAATTAAACATATTTAAATACACCTCTGTACTGATGCAGCACAGCATGTAATGAAACAAGTGAAGCAATGAGGATCCAATTTATTATCTCAATCTATCCAAAAGATAGATTGAGATAGTTTATAAGCAGCGTTCAGCTTTTTAAACATAAATCTCTCCGCAAGTAATTATTTTGTATTATATTTTGCAGTTACTTTGTTTTACATCGTAGCAGAACAGAACACTTTTACCTTTTGTTGTAACAACAGCTGCCATTGGGAATCCATTGCCAATGCCCTTCGCCAAAGTAACAATGTCAGGGACGACACCATGTGTTTGAAATCCCCAGAAATGGCTGCCTGTCCGTCCAAATCCTGTCTGAACCTTTCAAAGGACAAATTCAGAGAAACACTCATCACTTTCTCACGACTTATGATATCACTTTCTCACAACTTATGATATAGTTTCCTTTCTTGTCTTTCTATCGTTACTGTTTTGCATTAAACAGCAACTACATCTGGAGTCAACTTGTATTAGGAGCCTAATTCAGATGGTCCTACACAAAATTCTATTTATTGTAATTGGGTTTTTCTTTCATGTGATAACATGTTAGCATGTCTTAGGCCTGGTGAGATGCACAAATAAGATGCAGCTTCCATTTCAAAGTGCAGAGGAAATGTAAAAGCATTTGAAGCATTTGATACTATTTTAATATTGTTTTAGCTAAGAAAATTCTGCTTTTCAAACATATTTGCAGAGGTACAGCAATCAACTCTCTTATTCTATGTCTGTCAGCACTAATCATAAAAAGGAAGGGCTATTTTGACAAACCTTCCATCACAAGCAGCATTTATTGCATATTTATGCAAATTTACTTCTCCCAGAAGGTAAGGACTGAAGTCTGCTACAAATATTACCTTTGCCCAAAATGAGAATAAAGGCAGTAAAAACTGGCAGGCTCCTATACTTGGACAGATGCAGATAAACACCATGTTAAACTTAAGACATGAAGTGCATCGCACTTCACTTAGATTATTTCCAGGCATCACTCCGATTCTTTTATGATGACTTTCAGAGGTACTCTACTCTAGAATTCTTGCGTAAATAAATCTGACTCACTTCATCTGAAATGCAAAGGCCTCCTCTTTCCCGCACAAGCTGATATGCTTCCTTTAAGAAATTTCTTGGGTACTGAACAGCTCCATTAACACCCTGCCAAGAGAAAAACACAATGTTTTCAGGAACAAATAAGGAAACAGGAGTTTTACTTGAGAAAAAAGCCTAGCAGCCCTCAGGTAACAGCAGGATCACTGTTTCAAGCTTGTGGCTCCAGCAATGAAACCACTTCAGAAAGCTCCTGCTTAGGTCACGCATTCCCATTCCACAGTGCTGCCTGCTGTTCCATTAGTTGTGTTGGCATGAATGTTTGTGAGGCTATGATCATTGCAAGACCAAGTCAATTAACAATAAACTGCCAAAACAAGGACTGTGAAAACCTACACATAGCAAAACCAAGAAACTGTTTGCTGATGAAGTTGGCCAGAAAATTCACATTCCTTTTTTGGTTTATTTGTTTAGAACATTGCCTCCTCAACATCTTTTCAGCTCGACAGTTTGCATTTGCACTGGAAATTCAATTCAACCCTACACCTGAAGCAGAACAGCTTTTCAGACTCAAAGTAAGTGTTTAGAAAACAGCAAAACCAGAGATCTGCTCCAGTTTTCCCTTGTAGTCACAGTTCTCACACTGTTTCTCTTGCCTAGGATAAGTTCTCCATTTTTCCTACTGAAGAATCACATATGAAGCAACTGTGAACATAGGGTGAAACATTAGGAGAATGAATCCCGTGGCCATCAGTTTCTGGACAGCTGTTAAAAATATAGAGGACAACATGACTAAAAGAGGGAGAAGGGGTTTGACTTAAAAGTTTACAGAAATAGTAATGAAAATCAAAAGGAGATAATAGAAGCCAAACCACAGCATGCATCACACTATTTAAATGCAGAAAAAATGTGCATGTGTAATCATTATTTTGTGTTTAATTTCACAAGGAGAAAAATCCTGGTTCAGTTGAAGTCAGTGACAAAAGCTGAAGTTTGAAGGCAGCTTATCCAGTCTTTCAAACATTTAAGGTGTTTAAAGCATTAAAAAATCATAGTAAAAATCAGCAAACATCTATGTTCAGGTTATAGCTAAAGAATATCAGATTTGAGTAAGTCACATTACTTGTGCTATCACAGCTGAGAAATGTCAAACTACCTACTTGAATTGGTTCAGCAATAAATCCAGCAACTGTCTTGGGCACTGAGGTATTCAGAGTATCTTTGAACTGTTCAATGTACTGGTCTTTTGCAAGACATGCACCTGTGTACAGGGGAAACAGTTTGAAGGGAATTTACTTAATATGACATAAAACTAGCTTCAAAACATGAAACTATGCATCTAAGCAACAAATGTTATATGACTATGTGGTAAATATCACCTCTCAAATGCACAGTAGAAAGCTAAACATTAAAGGAGAGAGTCTCTTCCCTTAAACCATGTGTACTCCATGGTTAGTGCAGGTAGGAGGATTCTGAAGAATACAGTCTGTGCTTAAATACAGAACAGAGCAAGTAGTATGGCTCATGCTGCCATTCACTAGGGACTGCAAAGCTAAAAACAAAGCATTCTGTTACATATGCATGTGAATTAAAATAATAAAAAGCACTTGTTGAAACAGTAGAAAATCTGATTGGAATTGTTAGCTGCAGAGCAGTAGAGGAGATTTCATGCTCCATTGTGTATGAAACATTTTACCCCATGTAAGAACTCTGCCTATTGCTGGCTGCAAGTTGTCCTTACTATTTGCCTTATTTCAATATAAAAGCTGGAAAACTGTCAGCAAAAAAACACAAAAACCACCATCAACACCTCTGTTCTTCCAGGTATGCTGAAGTGAGTTTCACAGCTTCCAGAGCTGATCATGACAAATACTGGAAATAAACACTAGGATTTCAAGAAGAAATCTGAGACATGGTGTCATCCTTCTCAATTTTTTCCCCTTGGGATGCAGGGTCCTGAGTTTCTCTGCAATATTTTTTATTTTCAGCCTTACAAAACCTAACCAGATATCTACTTTGCTTGAGGAGGTAACTATAACATATTTTCACTGCCCTCTTGTATTTTGTAATCCAAAAACCAAATTTTTGTCATGGACCAACCTTCAGTACAGCTGCATTTTCGAACAGTTTGCACTGGAGAGTCTCTACAATGGCTGCCTCCCCATGGCCCACGAAAAACATCTGGTAACATTGTCTGTCAAGCATAAGAGAAATAGCCACATATTTGATGACACCCTTCTAAGAGATCTTTTGGTTTAATGACTAATGGCAAAACAGAAAAACAGCTGTCAGAGTCAAGGGGCTAACTTAGTTCAAGAAGCTTGTTTGAAGAACACTCAGGAGTAACACCAAATAACCAAGACAGTTTTGAAACAAACAAGTTTAGACTGTTCCAGCAATAGTAGTAACTCAACTGATTTTTTATTCCTTTTTTGTTTTTAGTCAGGATATTGGTTATCTAAAGGTAATGCCGGCATTTTAAGAGCTGCTGGTAGCATTTCAGTAATCTGAAGCATGAACAAAATCTGCCAAATAGAGTGAGTCAGGCAGATCTAATAGAGACAACTCCAGCTTTCTAATCCTTGCTGCTGCTGAAACCACAGGAGTTCATGCCACTCACTGAGACAGGTTGGGAAGCTGCTGTAAATGAGCCTTCCTATGGTTAATAATGTGGCTGAGCTGTCACCTGTATTCACCAATAATTACTTCTAGACAGAAAGTTACTCCAATCTACACAAGGGCAGGGACATAACATATTGCCATTTAACCTCAGTGTATCTCCTTAACAGATATGTCTCCTGCCTTCCTGAAATAGGATTCATATTCATTGCAGTGAAGAACCTGCTCCAGACCATCTGAAAGCAGCTTTGCACAGATCTGCCAAAACAAACTTGAAAAAAGGGGTTCAGAAGCTTATTTTGCTACTTACACAGACTCCCATGCAAGCATCAAGCATGACTAAAGAACTGCAAGTCATGGATCACTCGTGTTATGGCTGTCCTAACTCTAAATTAGCTTAAGAAACTATACCTAGAAGAAAAGGGGATGCTGGCTCTTGTTGAATTTACACAGCAGAAACTGCTACACTGCACTTTTGATTAGTGACCATAAAGCGCTTGAGGGCAGAAAACATAGCAATTGCTGCAATATTCAAATAAACTGTTAGTTCCACAGATTATTAAAAAAAAAAAGTAAAAATAATCTCACAGTTGTACAGCCGAAGCCATTGGCAACACCATGCTTGTAAGGAGTCAGGGATGTCAAACCCAGCGTGTAAGGGCTGCCTCCATGGTATCCTCCCCTGTTCAAACAAGCAAAGCAGATCAACATCACTCATTTCCAAGAAGTGTCTGGAGCAATATCAGTTCTGAGAAAGTTGTTGGAAAAAATGTATATTGTTGCACTAAAACTAAGATTCCTACTGCCATTTTTCCCTCTATATTTTGACTCTGACTGCAATTTCAAATATAAAAACTGTGAAGAAATGTTTGCAAGGAGATGAGTACAATCCTTGGAACCAACAGTAATTCAGACAATGTCTCCTGAAGATCTGCTGTAGCATCTGATCCTTTCAGAGCAAACACCTCTTTCTTTTGAATTTTGGAAACAGCTGCTGTCTCCAACAGATGCTGCCAGTCATCAAACTAGATGGTGGTTTGCTGTCAGTTTTGCACACAAATCAAAATTGTTTAGTGTGAATACATAAGCAGGATAGGTACCTAATGTTCTATTGAGCACAGTAACAGAAAAATACAGCTCTTCATTAACATGGAGTTTTATTCAAATATTTTAGGCCCACAGTAAAGTGAACTGCTTATACTGGTGTTTACAATGTGCTGGTGTTCAGCCCAGCTCTATCCCTGTCATTAAGCCAGAAGAGCTGTTTGTGTACCTGTGCAGTGAACTGTGGTTCAGGGCTCTGATAGAAAAACAAGGCAACAAAGCAAACAAAACAAAAATCAGCTCCCAGGAGGGGTAGTTCCCTGTTGAGGTTCAGTGCACCACTGTTCCAGACATACCTTTGCACCCCTCACAAAGGGGCACTGCTGAAGGGAAACGGAGAAAAAATGAAGCAGTTGCTCAATCTTGATCTGGCCATGAACAAAAGTCTACCAAAACACACCCTGAACACAGACATCAGATCATTTATGAGGTAACACAAGCAAAAATTGCAGGTTGCATTTCTACTGCAAAATAGTCCTAACATGCTGTATGAAAACTTCAGCTCCTGGTTCACTCCTCTTTGTCAAATAAAATAATTTTATAGCATTCTCCTCTGCAGACCTGGGGTGAAAGAGTTCTCAGTTATTTCGTATTTTAGGCATGTAGAGAGTGATCCCACACACAGAGGAGTTTTGTGAAGCTCTGTCAGCATTACCTGAGAGAGATGATGTCGAAGTTACTAGTATGTAGCCTTGCCATGAACATAGCTAAATCATTGGCTTCTGACCCACTGTTGGTGAGATAAACCACCTGTGGGAGAATGCTTGGGGTCAGTACAGCACAAAAACACCTCCTTCTTTGGCATCAGACCCTGTCCCCTATAGCACAATGAACTCTAGCCTAGCACTGCCATAGGGTGACCTCACCATGGTAAAATAAGTGTTGCCCTTATGCCATAGATGAGAACAAAGATTGAAATGATGTGCTCTGGGAGGGTACAGAAAAATCTCAAAGGGTTTCAGTTTACAGGTTTGCCTAAGATGGATTTCTGACTGAAAGAAATTAAAGTGCTGGGTCAAACTAATCAGGACATCTAAAATTTTTTTGTTACTCTCCTTCTATCTTAAAGATTGCAATAGCTTCATACTTTTCTGCTAGTCCAATTTAATTTTATCACAAATTTATTTTACCTGAAAACAAAAATTATTTTTCTTACTGTTTTACTGAGTATGGAACATGACATATGTTTGTGAAACATTTTTGTGCTTTATCTGTTTAAATGTTGGTAAACATTTACACATACTACACAAAATACTGTCAATTTTCACAGAGGATTTTCACGAGATCAAGAAAATTAAGGCTGGCTACCTGTAGCAATAGTAAACATTTTCTTCATTCCTTTCAAGTAATTTTTAAGCCAGCAATGCCTCTTCACAGTGACAAGTGAAGGGAGAAAACAAACAGAACAGAAATTGGGGATATTATGCTTGTCTACAACTAGGTCTAGAGAAAAGGCCCTGAGGGCCCTCATGCTCTTTAACTGACAGTCTGTATTCCCCATACAGATTTGCTCTCTAGTGGTATCAAGGCTCTCAATTATTTAATAAATACTTCTTATAAATAGACACCCACTTCACCAGCCCCCACTCCTGTCAGAAGCAATTTACCTTCAGTGGATCTGGAAAAAGAGAAGTTAGCTTTTCAGCATACTCATGGATTGCTGGGTACATGTAGATATTGGTGGTATGCCACAGGCGAGCCAGCTGCTTCTGGGTAGCCATAGTTACCTTCCTGCAAGTCGAAAGGGAGAGACAAAAGGATTGAATTCCACACAGACTCCACACTCACACATGCACATACCTCTGTGCTATTGATTCTGCAAATGCAGATGCTGCATCATGTGCCAAATGGAGGAACAAGGTCCCCAAAAGGCAGCAGAAATTGAACTAACTGTGACACATTGCAACTCAGTAAATTATAGTCTGGTTCTAGGCTCACAGTGCTGCAGATTAATGAAACACAAAACAAACACGGGTGTCTCTTCTTGTATTTTATACCATAAATCAAAAAACAACATACTTACGGGTGACAGTGTCCCACACTGACAGTGACAATTCCAGCAAAGAGATCAAGATATCTTCGTCCTTCATGATCAAACAACCACTGCATATGTCCCTGGTGCAGCAGCAATGGCTTCTTGTAATACGTTAGCAGTGAAGGAGCAATATTTTGCTCACGGATCTTCTGCATACGTTCATATGCATAGGACTGAGTGGAATAAAACAGTCATTATCCATCCATGCCTTCTAGAGATCCAGACTCATACAGTTGTTCTGGAGCACACAGATTACACAGCTGCCTACAGGATTTAGATCGTAACAGATTCTGGCTGTTCTACAAACCTCTGAATCACAGCTTTTTGAAATAAGGCTGCTCTTCTGCACATATCTCTTTCTTATATGTTTTCAAACCACAAAATTGCCACACAGGTATATCTACAGCTTATATCCTGGTTGTAGCAGTTGGGCTGTGCCCAAAGAAGCAAATTTTATAATCATATTTAGCAGATGAGCCTATCACCCAAACCTAGTAATGAAGCTTTATTTAAATTTAGTGTAGTATGCATGACTTACTTCATATTTTTCAGGTACAAAATCACAAGGAGGCATTTTTGCTTGTGTGGAGACAGAACTTTTCCATTTCTGCTGCCTAAAGGCAACTATAAAATAGTAAGAGAATTATGAAACACTTGGCAAACCACACACCTAAAAGATGTGCTCAATAAGCTAGTTCAGGGAATACACGAGCTACAGTCAAAGAAAGTTTTGGAGGGTTTTTTTGGTCTAAGAAGTTTTCTTTGGGGAAAAATAATAGGCAGAATATGTGTAATTTTAAAAGAAACACATTTATGTCTTATCCATTAAAACTCAAGTCTTCAGTTTCACATAGACTTCTATTTTGACAGAAGAATAATTTCTAATTTAAAAATAAAAACTGTTCTCATACAAGTCCTTATCTGGAAGCAGTGGGTGGATGCTCTACAGTCAGGCACCTGGGGTGACTGCAGCATGGGCAGTGCTCCCAGGGAGCAGGGCAGAGGCCCAACAGACCTGAGCGAGGTGGGCAAAGCAAGGTTCATCAAGAATGCCCTGCATAAACAGAGCTGAGTGAGGTCCAGGGTCCACCCAGGCAGCCCAGGCAGGAGCAGCAGCAGACAGGGCCAGAGACAGGGCTGAACACAAGGTCAAAGCAGAAGTCCAAGGTCCATCCAAGAGACAGAGGCAGGGCTGGGCTGGTGGCAAGGCTCATGGCTCAGCTGAGGCAGGGACTGAAGGCTCAGGGTAGAGATGAAACAGGGCTCCTGGGGTAGGGGGTACAGCCCTGGTGGAGGCTGTTCAGAGAACATGAGCTGTGCTCAGGGCCGTGACAACTTCAGCTGCTATCTTCCATCCTTGCTCCAAAAACCTGGGAACGTCACACTGTCCTGCCTTTCATTTAACTGCAATTCAGCAGGTATCAGAAAGAGATACCTGATTGCCCAGAGAGGTTGTGGAGTCTCCTTCACTGGAGATGCGCAAGAATGATCTGGGATGTCCCTGCTTGAGCAAAGAGGTTGGACCAGATGACCCACTGTGGGTCCTTCCAACCTGACCCATCCCATGATTCTGTGAGGAGTTATTCCAAAAGACTCTATTTCTGCACCTAGAACAGTATCTCCCTAGAATTACACATGTGTTTTTAAAAGCCTAAGGTTTTAACTAATTTCTAAAACACGTGAAATGTAAATTACTGAAGAATAAAGTTTCCTGAAATTAATTATATACAATGTCACTTCCCTTACAACCACTTACAGCACTAACGAATATAGAATCTACAAGAGACCAGTCTCAAAAAAGCATCTGAAATCTCACAAGTTGGGAAAGTTCTACCTTGGGAACACTTTCCAAGGGATTTGCAGCTACACCGAAAGTTCTTCTAACCCCGCGCTGCTCTGCGTACGGGCAAGGTGCTGCCATCCCTCTCGAATCTGCATGGAGCCAGTGCAGGGACCCTGGCGGGTCCCGGCAGCCCCGCTCGGGCAGCCCCGCTCCGGCACTCCGCTCCGGCACCCCGCTCCGGCACCCCGCTCCCGCAGCCCCGCTCCCGCAGCCCCGCTCCTGCACCCCGCTCCGGCAGTCCCNCCGCGCCCCCCGCGCCCCCTCAGCCGCCGTCGCCGCCGCTCCCTCACCGCTGCCGAGCCCCCGCAGCCGCCCCGCCATGTCCGCCTGTCCCAGGCAGCAGCACCGCCCCGACACGTGTGCTGCGAGCTGGACACACCGCGCTGTGCCCCGGTGCTATCCCGCGCTGCCCATTTGGTGTCATCCCGTGCTGTGCCCCTGCTTTCATGCTGTGCTGTCCCCTGGATGTCATCCTATGCCATTCCCCCGATGTCATCCCATGCTGTCCGGTGTCATTGCATGCTGTCCCCTTAATGTCACCCTATGCTGTCCCATCCCGAGTCTTTTGACACAGTTCAACTGTGAGGCCTTCAGAGGGTCCTTGGCAGGCTGGAGAGATGGTGAGAGAAGAATTCTCTGAAATTCAACACAGGCAAATGCAGGGTCCTGCACCTGGGGA
>VWYI01049474.1:0-24562 GCA_013399455.1 Anthoscopus minutus | reverse complement strand
CTTCATGTCTATGTGGTTTAATATATTTATTATATTATATATTTATTTATATATATAGTTAGTTCCTTTCTCTGAGAGACTCAGAGAGGCTTCTATTTCATATTCCAACACTAGAATGTGCAAAGGGTCAGGCCAGTGAGTATTTCACTGTCCAATAATACCAGTAGGGTGAAAATCAATGAGAAAGAATACAGTGATGCATACCTCTGGGCATATCCGGTGGACTTCCTGTTTGTGGTAGCCTGCTCTACTATTTCAAGACCAGCTTTTGCCTCTGAAATTAATTTTCTGGGAGAAGTTAACTCAGGATCACCCTTTAGAAGGTTAAATAAGAGTGCTAATTGTGAGCTGGTCAATCCTAGATAGGGTCTACTTTAGTTGATGGTACCAAAAGTTTTTGTGCATCATTTAGGGTTAGACCGTTGGTTGAAAGTTAAATAGTTTGTGGCTGAATGGTCTGATTCATTATTTTGAGTCATAGGTATTTCCAGGCTGGTTGCTGCTGAACCTTTTGCAGTGCTACCTGCAGCCCAAATGTTTTTATGCTTGCAGCAGGCTTGGTCAAATCTATGGGAAGCCTTTTTTGGCTTGAGTTGCTATCAAAATTAAAAGGGACATGTTTATTGGGTCTACTCCCATTACCTCGCAGAACTGGGAATGCTGCAACTGTCCCGCCCCTCTTCAATCAGTCCTCTGATGATGGCAAAGACATAGGCACAGAAATTCGCTCAGCCCCCTCTGTATGCCCACTTGTAACTGCTGTCTGCTTTTACCTCTTTCTAACAGTTTACTGGGTCATGACTGGGGATGGCGTCCTATTGGAACATTGAAGGAGCTGGGGTGGCTGCCAGCAGGGTTGCAAGAGCTTCCTCTCCAGGGCTGGCAGCAGGGTGGTGACTCAGGTTTCCTCTGTGGGGGTCTCATGTATCCATCAGCTGTGTGGGTCCTTGGAGTTATTCAAGCCTTGGCTGCTGGCTCAGTGGGGTCATGGTTGCAGCAGGAACGGGGCTGGGGCTGAGAGTAGGAGCAGGATCTGATGCTGTGGTGCTGGCATTTCCTGCTTCTGGTGTATTTCCAGATATGACATTGGCTCTACATCCAGGCATCCATAGTGATGTTTCTTCAGGATCTGCCCTTGGATTGCAGCAGCAAATGGGCATGGCCAATGGAGGCAGGGACATAGGCATGGCTTTGCAACCAAGCCAATCAGTTTCAGGTAGAGGCAGTCTGAGTGTTTCTGTGGCAATGAGAGGCATGTGCGGGTCTAGCACAAAGGGTCAGGTAACTGTGCAGGTGTGATTGGTGTGGGTGGAGAGGGCTGTATTGGGGGCCACATGACACTGGGTTCAAATCTGTCACTGCATAACATTGGGTATCATTGATCACCCAGGGACTTGCTTATTTCTTTTCTATAATGTACTAGGCTAGCTGAATTGGGTTTCTTATGAAACCAGCTGAGGCTGTAACACTCAAGTAGGCATTTAAAATAATGGCTGTGGAGACAAAGGGCATTAAGCATTGAATACCTTATCTGGACTATCAGAAAGCCCATCTGCAATAGAATTTCTGAAGGGGGAAGAACAAGTACCAATTGCCACTTCAACTGCACCGCCAACAGTACAGAGCAACTTGAAATGCTGTGATTCCCATCCACAAAATGATCTGTGAGCTAAAGAGCCAAGGGGTGGTCAGAAAAACCCACTCACCCTTCAACAGTCCCATTTTGCCTGTGTGCAAATCTAAAAAAAAAAAAATTTACTATCATGCCTTCAATAAAGTGGCTCTACCAACTGAATGCTGCTGTGCCATGTTGGAGCTGTAGCATGAGCTGGAGTCCAAGACAAAAAAGTGATATGCCACTATTGTTATTGTCAATGCATTTTTTTTCATTCCTTTAGCAACAAAATGCAAGCCTTAGTTTACCTTCACGAAGACATGAAGAGAAGAAGGCAGTACACCTAGGACTGACTGCCCCAGAGGTGGAAGCACAGATCTACCACAGACTGATCCTAACTACACTACAAAAATGTAAGGCTCCAGAACATCTACGCTACATCAATGACACCAATGTGTAGGAGAACATGGCAGCAAAAGTGTTTGAGAAAAAAAAGAAAATCATCTAGGTCCTCCTGAAAGTTGGTTTCACCATCAAGAAGTCAAGGGACCTGCCCAAGAGATCCAGTTCCTGAGAATAAAGTCGCAAAATGGATGACATCGAATTCCCACCAATGTCATGAATAAGATCATCATAATGTCTCCACCAACCAAAAAAAAACATCCTACAATCTTTCCTAGGTTCCATAGACTTTTGGAAAATGCATATTCCTAAATACAGGCAAACTGTGAACCCTCTCTACCTAGTCACCCACAAAAAAGAACACTTTCCAGTCAGTGACTGAACAACAGCAAACCTTTACCCAAATCAAATAAGAAATTGCTCATGCAATAACTCTTAGCCCAGTCAAAACAGAACAAGATGTGAAGAACATGCACTACTCCACAGCCAGGAGCCATGGTCTGTCCTAAAACCTTTGGCAAAAAGTACCTAGTGAGACTCGAGGCTGAATACTACAATTCTAGAGTCAAAACTACAAAAAGTCTGAAGCCAACTACACCACAACAACAAAAAAATTTTGCAACCTATGAAAGAATTCCAGATGCCTCAGAAATAATGAGCACTAAATCACAACTCCTCCTAACGCCTCAACTACTGATGCTGGGGTGGGTATTTAAAGCAAAAGTTCCCTCTGCCCACCATGCCACAGTGCCACATAAAGCAAGTAGATTGCTCTCATCACACAGCGCGCCCATATTAGAAAATTGAATCACCCTAAAATTTTAAAGATAATTACAAATTAACCTAAAGTAGACTAGACTTAGACTAAAACCTTTAGTCTCACTAATGAAGAACAAGTGAGACATGCTAAAGAAGCTCCACTATGCAACCAACTGCCAGCAAAAGAAACACACTACACTTTTTTTACTGATGGTAAATATCACATTGTAAAGATGAAACTAAGGTAGAAAGCAGCCATGCAGCACTCAACATGACAAACTGCAAAAGCTACTGAAAAAAGAAATAGATCATGCCAACTTGCAAAAAAAAAAAAAGTAGCCAAAACTCTACCTCTATACTAATTTATGAATAATAGCTAATGCTCTGTAAAAATAGCTAGAAAAGTGAAAAAAGGCTGACTAGTAGCATACAACAAAACCAGTCAAGGCTGCTGAAGAGTGGAAAGATTGCTGCCCAGATAAAGAAGCTGTATGTAAAAGTCCACCATATAAATGCCCATGCCCCCAAGAGTAGGGCCAACGGAGAGCACCAAAATAACAAACAAGTAGATCATGCTGCAAAGATAGAGGTGTCAAAAATAGACTTAAATTAGCAACACAAGGAAAAATTATTTATAGCTCAATAGGCTCATGATGCCTCAAATCATCAGAGTAAAGATGCCACCTATAAATGGGCACCAGACCAAAGAGTGGATCTAACCATGGACAATATTTTTCAAGTTATCTTTGATTGTTCTGCAATCAAGCATGCCAAATGGATGAAGCTCCTATAGTATAGTGGGTTGTAGTCCAAATATAAATATGGAGAAACCTTTGCCCTAGACACGCCAAAGTAAGTACTACATGCTCACAATAATAAAAGCCACCATGGGATGGATGAAAACCTACCCTATGTCTCCCACTACTGCCCATAAATACCATCCTAAGCCTTGAAAAACAGTCCTTTAGAGGCATGATACCCCTAAAAATATTGAATCAAACAATGAAACTCAAAAACATCCTTATTAACACCTAAACTAATGAACATGATATTAAATATGTGTACCATATCCCCTACCATGCACCACCTGCAGGAAGAGTAGAAAGGTCCAATTGACTACTAAAAACCACCTTGAAAACACTGGGTGGAGAATCTTTCAAAAATTTGAAGCAACATTTAACAAAAGCCACTTGGTTAATTAAAACCTGAAGTTCTACCAAGTGAGACGGTCCTGCCCAATCTGAACCCCTGCACAGAGTAAACAGAATAATAAATGTTAGAAGCGTGTTAAAGAAGAGTGTTTGGATTAATTCTGCCTCAAATAAAGACAAATCCTTCCATGGGGTTGTCTTTACTCAGAAACCAAGCTGCACATGGTAGATAATACAAAAAATGGAAAAACATGATGTGTACCTCAGAGAAATCTAATTGTTGAGTGAGAACTATGTGTAAATATCACTGTTTGCTAAATGTCAGTGCCATTGTCTGTATATAGCTATATTGTGTGTATGTATATATATATATATATATATATATATATATATGTATACACACAATANTATATATATATATATATATATATATATAAATGTATGTATGTGTAAAATTAAAATATATATAAATTTTGGTAGTAAGCTGACGATATGAAGATAAAGGGTGGAATGTCTTAAAGTAACTTTATGATATTTGTATCCCCAATCTTCTGTTCTGTTCATACTAAATATTAAATTACGCACCTTTAAGACTAGTTCCAAGAATGAAAGGAAAAAGAAAAGAAATAAGAAAAGAAGCATGCACTTTGTTTGTAGAAATTGCATTCCCTCTCATGGTGCATGTTGTCTGCAGCACAATGAGAGAAAACTTTCTTTTGATTTTAGTTATTTTTTTTAGCAAGCTGAAGAAGAAAAATTCCCTGAACTGTGGCTTTTCTTTTTTCCTCAAACTGTTCAAACCTACTCTGAACTGAAAACCCAAAAAACACCAAAAGCTCATTCTTGTGGCCCACCAGAGCCCAGGACGCAACATCTGCCAGTGCAGGAGGGACTAATAAAAGACTGAATGAACCAAGCTACAGCCTACAAAAAGACTTTCTGAATTTACCATCTCTTCAGAACAATGAGAGGTTTCATTGTTTAACATTATTCATTTTTTCATGTTTGTGAATACTTTGTTATTACATAAACAATTTTTTCCACTTCTCTCAAAAAAGATTTTTCTCCCGAACAAGTTGGGAAAAGGACAGCTTGAATTTGCTTTCTCAAGGGGACCACTTCAAAAATTTCCTTCCAAAATTTGCCCTAAACCAAGACAACAACTATGAAGTAGAATAAGCAAGGAAACACATTATATTTTTTATTTTCTGCAGGATTTTTAGTGGCAATGGATATTATGTGCTGTGGTTTTAGTGAAAACTAGCGGTGTTTAAAAAGAAAACTTTTACTATATATTGCCAGAACAATCTTTGTATACTTTTCCTTTGTATACTTTCCCACAGCTCAGTGGAGTAATGAAAAGACATATTTCATCCTTTCCTGTAGGAAGTCAGTTTTCCTTATGTGGTTTGTATTCATCCTTAACTGTCACCGAGTATCTCACAGGACGGTTGCGGCTGGGTCCAGACAGATGTGCTGTACATCTCAAACTAGTTTGCAGTTTTCAAGCCATGCTGAATTTGCAACCATCCCATGAAGCTTATCATACATTCATCCCATCACCATGAAAAGCTATTTTCTAGTGCTAACAGGCTGGATTTAGTACTGCACTGGACTCATCAGTTAGGTATAAAATTCCTATCTGCATTGCTTTTGCCAAAATACAGGAAAAAAGTTCCATGGCTGTTCTGTCTCAGCAGCTTTCCTAACCATTCTAAGCTTTTATACATGATATGTTCTGGTTATATTTCTATAATTTGTTTACCCCGTGGATTCTTCATTGCATGCATTAGGGTTCTTTTCTGCTGCGTTCTGGGGGCTTCTTGGTCATGCTGTAGTATCATGGTGTCTAATCAGCTAGAGTAGTGCTGCTGAAATTTATTAAGACCACAGACTTCTATCTCTGTTCTGTGGTTTTATATGTGACTGTAACACAAATTAACACACCCATGCTGGTCATTATAATTCTTTTCTGGCAGGCAGAAGAAAATCAAAAAAGTTGAGTGGTGTAAACATGGCAAGAGGCTGGCAAATTTTCTGGAACAAAGCTGAGCTTCTGGATCAAAAATACCTCTGCATCACAGTCCTGAGAAAGACAAAGCAGGAGAGCATGACCATGATCTACTCACACAACAAAGTGGTTGAAATACTTGTTTACACAAAAGTAATTTTCAGGTGGCTGAGTGTTCAGTGGGCTGGCTTTGTTCAAGGGTTCAAGTTTTGTCTGCTTTGTGCATTTGTGAATCATCACATTTTGTGTTAGGAATTTTAAGATTACCAGTAATTGGTGGTCATGTTTAAATAATTAAATTTTTAAATGAAATATGGTCTTATAGTTTTTGATCAAAAATAGTTGAAGAAGTTTTAACAAGTGGAGTGGTTAAGTGTCCAAGTATATGTAGTAGGTGTATGTTCGGTATTTCCTTTGTCAGTTCTAACTCAAAAGTTTTTGGCTTTTGGTTAGAACCTCTTCATATAATATTAAACTGTGCATAGAGTAAGCTGCTGGTCTTGTTCCCATTTCATTGATTTAGTTACAATAACTGGCTGTGGTCTGCTTGATTCATAATTTCTCTATATGAACACTAAACTGTTACAATTACTATTGTACTGTGTGCTTCAGACTAGTAGTATAATCTGATTACATACAGATCTTGGAATATTTTCCACAGTATTGAAATCCTGGAGTCATTTGGTATATAAAAGACTTCAATAATTTCTGTATAATATTTCTAATGATGGTAACTAATTGCTGAAGCACTCTAATTCTAAATTATCTTTGCTTCGCTTGGTGGAAAATACAGATGCCTGAAATAATGAACAGGTTTTCAAAAAAAGGAGATCCAGAGCATATAGTTTGTACTTATTCCTGCTCTGTATGTTGACGTGAGTATTGGGCCTATATTCTGTAATAGCAAAACATGAAAACATGCCATACAAATAATTTATATTTGAGATTAACACTGAATTCTTTATATCATTGTGCCATACTTGCTAATAGTATTATGTAAATAATACACAAATATATAAATAATATATCTGGTATTTATATAAATAATATACCTAGTATTTAGCTACTATGGGCAGCTTTCTGCATAAAATTATTAAATTTGTGATAGTAGTTGGACTGTAGAGCATCTCTACACCAAACTTTCAGTGGATTTTCTGTATATTCCATAAAATCAGTGAGTGCATTTTTATAAAACACGATTGGAGGATTGCTTGTCCCAGCTGTGTATAAACACACATACCCCCTCCCCCTCCAGTACTACTGCCAAATTCTCATGGCTTTCATGTCACAAAAGAGATCGAAATATATGGAAGATGATGAGTATCTCCCTTCATTGCCAGTATATGGACAACACAGACTTAACATTGTTTACACAAGAGCAGGAGCAAAGTGTGCTGGAATAATTATGAATGGAATGTATAGTGTCTGAAAGCCGTGGTCTAACAGGTTATAAAATTCAGGATATATATCTTTAATTTTTTATCCTTTTGTAAGGAAAAGCATTTTCTTTTGATTTCCCTTTCTGTAGAGGTGGAGAGTGCCTGTGGTCAAGCTTCAGGAGGCAGTTGGGGCTTGGCTGAAGAGCAGCTGTGCTGCAGCCTGGAGCAGGAAAGTGTAGCTGTGCAGTCTAACATTCATTATTCACTCATCTGAAACTGATTTCCAGTTTTGGCTGCACTGGCCTACAGTCTGTAGAGAGAAAGCCTCTATCTTTTCATGTCTCTATTTTACTGTGTATTTCTTAAGGCTTAAAAACGCATTGAGCTGTGAGGATATTTTTGTTCTGTTGGAAGTGCTTCATTTATTTTATTGGACCTTGGTGTACAGGCCCACTGAACATGGTAGATTCGGAGTGTTTTACTCTGGCTTAGCAAAAGCGTTCTTAGCAGAACCAAAATGGAAAACCCATGAAAAATACTGTGGGATATAACTACTCCAAATAACAGCCTGGAAGGTGACATTGAAGGACCTCATTACTTTCTTCAGCTCTTAGCAAGCAGGCAGCTGAACCAGCTGCTCTGGGAGTTGTCAGTTTGAGCAAAATGGGAACAGCAGGTGGAGAGGGACAGGGATACAGGTTGTACAAGGGTATGTCTTAAAAGATTACGTGGATCTGTTCCCAGCTGGCCGGGTGGGAAAGGCCACCTGCTTTGAAGAAGGAGGTACATTTTATTTTGGTGGGTTTTAACATGGCAGCTGAAATACATGCTTTAGCTCCCTGGGGGAAGGGCCAAGGACAGGGGAGGTAGCAAGGAGCAGAAGGAATTTGAGTGTTCCTCTTGTAGAACTCACAGAATGAGATCGGCTCAGCAATTTGGCCCACAAAGTAGATGTATGAAATGAGCAGAAAGTCTGTGGAAAGAGTGATTTGGAGGGCTTAAAAATTTCTCATACCTCTATTTCAAGGTGAGAAATAATTTCTTTTTCACCCTTTTTTTACGTGATGGGAGAACTTTGAATTTATGGATTTGAAAAAGAAAAACACAGCTAACTAGGTCAATGAAATATCCTACATGTACATTTTCTGAGTAATTTCTGTTTTGCTGAACTCCACAAGAGCTCTTTACAGATGTGTATAACCTTGTCCCTTCCCTGCTGACTGTTGAAGTTGTGGAAGACTTTAAAAAGTCATCTCTCATCTGCTGCTATTCCAAAATATTGTATTGTCTTTCACTGTAGCCAGGACTGGACTGTCACTGAATGTCATCTAGGACTTAATACCATGGATGTTGTAATTTGTCATCTCAGTCGCCATTGTCACTCTGTCATTTCAGTTTGTGTTGTATTTGTCCATGGTGTTGCTACCTCTCTGTCCTTCTTCTCACAGATTTAATGAACACTGTAAGTTAGTGTACCTGAAGATTAGTTCAAAGGGAAAAAGATCCATGTCTAAGATTTACCCTCACTCTATGTACACCCTATTGCAAGCAGTAAATGTTTTTTAGACAGTTAGGACAGTACCTATTTTATCTTAGATCATGGAGTATGCTGTATTTCTGTTTCCTTTATGTTTCTTCCATAAGAGAAGAATAATCGCATAATGTCATTGCAGTAGCAAGGAAAAGCCTTTGGTCTTCATGTTTGATTGGGTTATTTTGCTGTAGTCAGGAGAATATGATCTTTCTGAAGCATCAGATATAATTTTTTGTTCTACCTTCAGAAAGGGCAATACTAACAACCAAAGTAATCTCATGCTACCATTATCTAGAAAGAAGGTAAATTAGATTCATTAAAAACAAGGATTTATTTCACATCTGAAAAAAACCTGGAATACCTATTTGAATAAGAGAGAAGGCTGGAGAGAGCATAAAATATCACTGCATATCACACACACATATATCTCAGTGTTGGTTTCCACATAATTTTTTGTACCAGTTGGCATTGTTTTAGAATGGAGACACCTAGACATTGCTTGAAATAGTTAATTTTTTAATTAAAACTTGGATAATACCTGTCAAAACTTGGTGGTTTGGTTTGGTTTCATTTGGTTTGGGTTTTATTGTGTATATGCCTGAATATGAGATCTATGTTTAACCCGAAGTAACATCAGGATATTCCAGACACATCCATCCTACTTGCCCATTGACACCTGGCTCTGTACAAGGGCACCTTTGATTGTCATAGGCTGCTCTTCTGGGATTTGACTCCTACAGTGAAGAAGCCTGCTCTGTGTTCTTGCTCAGTTCCCCAGCTTGTTAAGAGAACCCAACACACAAACATACATTGTAGGGAAAGAAAATTCCTGATGTCTTAACTAAAGAGAATAAATTAGTTTGTTAATTAGGTAGATTACAGAAGGAGCTTTCCAGTGAGCATCTACTGACTTTACAGGAGTTTCCCAAGGCCAGTGTGTGCCCAGAGAGTGACCCCATTTTCAAGCTGGAAACTTTGGGTTCTAATGCCAAAGAACTGTGTCTGGTGAAGAAACAATAGGGCACTGAAGTTGAGACAGAACCCGTGTAGGGTGCATAAGCTCAGAAAAAGCATCATGACTCAGAGCTCTATAGCATTAGAGTTTTCCAAAGTAATAGGATATCCAGGAAAGCTGCCTTGCAAAATCAAGTGTTTGTGTTACAAATATGGAGCATATTATAAAAAGGAATGTGAAGCTGAAAAATCTGCACACCTTTACATGAATGGAAAGATGTATAAATATTATGCATGTGTTAATACTTGTCGACCATTTGGGGAGTGTCTCGGTTTGTAAGACAGGTATCTGTCAAGGAAGGCAGGAAGCTCCCTTGAAATGACAAAAGAAAAATGTAAGCCCCCCCACCCTTTCCCTCCGAATTATTATATTTTGAAAACACGGGGCTCTCAGGCAGAGATATGGGAATAGGAATAACAGTTCTTTACTAATATGTATAATAAGGTAAACCAAAAACAATAACTACAGTATTAACAACAGAATAGAACAGTGATCAGCAGCTCCGTGGTCAGCTGGTGCTGCAACACGTCCAGCAGGACAGGGGAGCGAGGGCCACAAAAGGAGAAGAAGCAGCAGCAGCCGCTCCGTCTGGATGATGGCAAAATCCTCTTCTCCCAGCAGAAACAGCTCCGAGAGAGTGTCTGTCTCGCTCTCCCGCAGAAGGACAAAAGAACCTCAGCTCCCTTCCAGCTGCCCCCTGGGCCCAGCCGATTCTTTGTCTTTTTTAAGCACACAAGAAATACCAGCCATCATGTTTTCTCTTGCTAAATGGGAAAAAATTCCACTAGCTGAGAAGGAACAAAAGAAGGACACCTAACCCTCAACAGGGGTTATGTATTTTGGATTTCAGGGTTTCATCATCATTATCATCATCATCATCGTCACTTGTGTATTTTGTGAATGTCTCTCTTGGAGAATAAAGACTTGAAGAAATGCTGATGGCAAGGGAATCTGCTAGAATGTTAATTTTAATTTTCTTCCCAGAAATGCCTTGTAATATGCCTTAATCCATATTCATTCTGTTGAGAAAAAGTACTTTTTCTATCAGTTTTCCTTCCTGTGTTTTACTTCAGATGAAGAAAATACTTGAATGCTTTCCTAATTTCTGTCATGCAAGAAAGAAAAACCTTTTCTGTCTTTGTTGAGTAAACTGTCTCACTTTAGTATCTTCAATACCATCTTTCCATAACTTTATACAAATTCAGACTTTTTGTTAAGTCACTTTAATTTTATGGCTGTACTTCTGTAGTTTGCCACTTTGTTTAGTAACTAATGCAATAAGAAATTGGAATTTCATTATAGGATCCAATAAATAATAAGGTAAAGTGTAAAATGCAGCAATAAAAATTATCAGTATAAAAATAATTAAATTATTATGACTAATTAAAATTATTATGACTAGTTAAAAGCATATACTTTTAACTATTTAAAGTTAATTTTAATTTGAAATTATGCATTGTAATAACTTGACAAAAGTTTTTGTGAGTATAAATTAATGTTTTTCGCTGTAGGTATATATATAAATCCAGAAAAAAGGGAAAATAAGAGGTGCCAAAAATCAATCTGATTTACTCTCTATTTAAAAAGAGAAAAAATGGCTGTCTTCTTCAATGTTGCCTTTGATTTCTTTGACACCTTGGAATGATCTGTTGTTGTTTTAAGTCTGATTCTGGGCAGTCAGGGAAATAAGCAGTGTGAAATGCCTCTTACCAAAAATATTTTTAAAAAATAACACAACATTTAAATAAATCCCATCAAACATAGTCTAGTCCTTGCCATACCAGGGCTTTGATGGGTATTTGCAGCATAAATCACCTCTAATCCATGAAACCTGGACAGAGGAGGGGGTTCTGGTGGTGTTCAGCAAGGCACAAACTTTGAATAGTTCTCTTTTATTGGCAATATTTCTCTGACTCCTTGTGAAAGAAGTACTCTTGTTGCAGACCTATTGCAATTCATTCCACAAATCAGTCTGCAATTAGATATGAATTGAGGAAACACACAGACTTTGTTTCTGCCTGTTGTATTCGTGCAACTATTTTCAGATTTATATACAGACAAAGCGGTCTCCTCTGTCTCCTCAATCTGTTGTGCAGGGGATGTTGTGGTCCAGGGTTCACAACGGTTTTTGTGGCTTGAGGTGTCCAAGGTGGTTCTAATAAAGCTCTCATTAGTGTCATGACAGATGTTACAACCACACATGGAGTTTGACACATAAAGTTGTTTTGCTTCAGTGAATAAAACTCCTAAGAAGGCATAAGAGAATTGTGGACCAAGGCAAGAAAGGACTAACTGATCTGGTTTTGGTATATGTAGGGCCAGTTTGGGATTTTGCACCACACTTCCAGAATCAGGGCTACTGCGTAGCCAAGTGTAGGTACTCAGCAGTAGTGAGAGGAGTCAGTCAAATCTCGCAGGTTTTATTAGATCAGTCTGCTGATGGATCTCTAAGCTCAGTTTAGCTTCTGAAATGAAGAGCAGTGATAGCAACTCAAATAAAGCTTCAGGCAAGGCAGTCTTGAGAATAAAAAAGAGAGCAAAAAGCAAAACCCAAATTAAAGATTTCTGATATCTTTTCATGTTTCAGCATCTAATGGAAAAGAGTGGGAATGATTGATCCAGAATGACTGTTTTGAGAGATACTATAAAACAGCTCAAACCTTCTTAAAGATCCTCAAAACAGAAGGGTTCCTTTCTTAGAAAAAGAAGAACTTCCTTTCTTAGAAAAAAAATAGTATCATTAGTCCATTTAGAGAAATTGGAAACTTAAAGGTAGAACTGTATTACATGTACTGAATTGCATCTAATTTTCTGGCTCACCTCTATTTCTTTTTAAGATGGGAAAACATGGCTGTATAGTACTTGGCAGTTTTTTGCTTTTGTTTATTTTAAGCCTTTTGTAGACATAGTTAAATCTTTCTCCAGCTGCAGGGGTGGATTGGTTTGCTTGCTTGGGGTTTTTTGAGCAGGATGTGGGGGATTTTTTGTTTGTTTCAGCTTATCTTTTTCCCATGAACTTCATATACCTACAATTTATTAAAACAGAAACACATGTAAGTGTGTATTTTGTCAATTTTCTCAACCAGATTCTCTGTTAGCCTATAGTGCTTACTAAGTAGTACAAAATCTAAAGTACTCAACATATACTTACATAGACTTCAGTTGTTATTTGTTTCAGTACACAGAAAAACACCTCTTTTAGATGACCCCAGTATGCAGGAAACTTTTACTAAGGAAAAGAAACTTGGAAAGAGGTAGAGCTTTAAAATGAGATCTCTCTTGGGCAGGGAAGCAAATTCATTGCTAAAATGCATTAGATAACTTTCTTTCATTGCCTCTCAGAGACATCAGCAACCTAAAAAATGGCAATTTAGAAATCCCAGCTGTGTTAATCTTGACTTGGAAAGTAAACGCTTAACTTTCAGAGAAGCATAAGGAGAGGAAGTACAGATCATTCTTATTTTTATGTATTTTTTATTCTTTGTCTGAAAATCTTATTGTGGTTTTGGCTTAGATTTTAATTCATGTTAGCCTGAGCACAGTGTATATATATTATTCACAAGAGATGATGCTTTAAATAAAAAAAAATTGTGGTACTGTTGTGTATAAAAAATTCAGTTTCATTTAGATGGTAATATTGTTTTAATATGACAAACCGTCAGCAGTTTTGAGTTATTTGAAATTCAATGGCAAACATTTTAAGATAATTAAGTTTGTATTTTGCTTTCTTTGATCAAGTCCTATTTTCATGCTTCCATCCTCTCAAAGGGGGTGGTATGGATGGTCCCAGGGGCCTTATTTTAGATCTAGGCTCAGTGGATGGTGTCAGCAGCAAGGACAGTTCCATTGCCAGCAGTTACACTGCTATGAGTGTTGCTGGGAAATTTGATTTTGTGCAACCAAAAGTGAAGAGTGAGATAGTATCATGTGCTTAAAAGTGAAAAGTTATTTAAAAAAATATTCTTTCAAAATTTGTCACATGCTAGATAATATTTGTGGAGTAGGATGATGGTACAAATAGTACTTTTCAAAAGCAGCTTTGTGACACCATCTGTGTGTTGGGTCTTGGTAGCAAAAACCCAAGACAGAATTAAGAAACTCACTAAACTGTGCTTGAATTTGAATAAACTAGATGTTTTGAAGGGATGAAGATCTTCCCTGGCAACTACAACTCCACATTGATAATGGAGAATTTTTTTAAAGGAAAAGGTGTTTTTTCCACAGAAACTTCTAGGTTTATTGTTAAGATGTTTTTTGAAAGATGGTATGAATGTCTTTTTTTTATCATATAATCAAATGTTATTGTTATGGTTTGGAGTCTTCAGAGCTGCTAACAGAGTGATGAGAGAAATCACCTTTCTGGGACTTTGTGTCCCAGTGACTGAGCAGTTTTATACCCTGTGGTTCCAGTAACCTTTGAACATAAGTGCAGACTTATGTACATTGTACTGGATATCTCAGTCATGCAGCTGGAAAATGTGGGTCCCTTTCCTTATATCCAGTTCTCCCTTCTCACTTAATTGAGCTGTTAGCATTTTAGAAATCATTAGTGCCTAATAAGTCTCGTTCTTTTTGCTCGAAATAGTATTGTATGTATTTGACCAAAAGGGATGCTTTTTTCAGTAAAACTTTCCTAAAAACATATCTGGTCATATATTTGAGTCTGAGAGCTCTTACTTCATGCAGACAAGAGAATTATCTTCAAATTGTTGTTCTCTGGCAACAGCAGAGAGAAATACACTTGCACTGTTGCAGAGAAGTTCCCTGTTTCTTTGCAGTGGTGTTTGCTCATATTTAAAGCATTTAGTTTCATATTCAATAACTTGTTTAATATTAATCTATAAATGGAATTTTATTACTCAGACTTGATCAGGCAAGGTTTTTTTTTACTAAATCCTTTTTGAGCTTAGTAATAACTGTGTTGGGCTTTAAGTTTGACATATTGCGCCCCCAGTAGATCCCTGTCCTAAAATATATTCTATTTTGTAAAAGGTAGTTTTACTATCTCTGGAATTAAAGGCGTACACACCTCTGATATTAAAACCCAGTCCTCATACAGTATGTCAAATAACGAGAAAATCTGAGCAATGATCTGAATTTCAGGTTATTTGGAAGACATTCCAAGAACAGAATCTTCATCTCAATGGCTCAGTCTTACCTGAAGGAAACAAATGAGTTTAAGTGAAAGATGTTTTCAATAAAATTAACTGTTCCATTTAGCTGTGGGTGTATTCTGCAAATCTCTTGAGTCCTGTCAGGGTGTAGGACTATTCAACACCTGATCTTGCTCCCTAACTCTTCTTTGGTCTCTTCTAAGTCATTATCTCCTGGGAAGTATTCTGAATGCATTTTTTTTTCATTGTTTGAACACTTTATTTTTTCTTGAAGCTCCTAAAAATAAAACCTTAATGGAGCCTTTCCACTTTGTTCAAGTATTTATTTTATACATGATCAGTATAGAGGGAGTAAAATTCTGCTTCTGCATATTTTTCATATCCCAAGTGAACCAAAAGTTGTCAAATCACAGACAACTTCCACGATTATAACTTCAGCTTCAGAGATACAAGTAAGGGTGAAGGCTTTTCCACTTTATCTTACAACAATGAAAGCCTATTTTGATTCCTGAAAATTAAAAATCAAGTTCCTTAAAGGAATTGTTTGGGCTCTTATGTATGAATGTATAAGCAATTCTAATGTTAAGTGTTATTTTACTTTCTCTGGGATGTGATTTGCTCAAACAAAGAGAAGGGGATCTTTTTCATTCAATGAATGAAGTGGTGAAAATGGCAAGAAACTTGAACAAAATGCCAGTGTTGAAAACTGAGGGCAACCTGAAAGTAACCATCTCATTTTTTACAAAAAAATTAGTTTATGTTCTGTGAACAGGTTTTTTCCTCCTGAGGCAAGTTGATTACACGTGAGTTGAGTATTATAGATCTGTAAGGGATACAAGTGAGAAGAAAAATCCCGAGAGAGTAAGAAAACTTGTTTGATTCTACAGCTGCCTTCTATGTCATGATTCTCTGGGGTCCACTTAGGAGAAATCAAGAATTGCATTGAGGCATGAGAAGGGAAAGGTTTTCTGCTTTGTCACTCCTCAGGATAAAACTCTAGTGTGTTTCCAGTCCTTATCAAATGTGACCTATTCCTCATTAGCTATTTGTGCTTTCATAAATCAAATGTGAAGCATGTAGTTAGAATATTGAGAAGAAAATGACTGAGACTGTTTATGGCTGAAAAATAAAGTACTTCAAATACAACCTTTAAATCTCTTATCTCTGGACTTGAGAATTTTGTCATTTTGACAAATTTGACAAATTTGGCAAGCTCAAAGAAAAAATTAAAGCAATTTTTAAAAATTGGAATGCAAAATTTCCAGCCCTGAACAATACCAAACATCTATAGTTTATGTTTTAAATTCATGAAGCTACAGGAGATACTTAATGTATTGGGAGATGCTTAGGAGCTAATTATCAAAAGGTTGTTAGAAGATGGGTATTAAAGCAAATAACTTCTGGATATTTTTCTACTTCCTGTGGATTGAAGCAATTAGTAAAAATGTTGCCATCAGCAAAGTTTCTATCGTTATTTCCCACATGTATCCTTTGCAATTGTACAAGTTCTTTCAATGATAAATAAAAATGAATCTTTCTAATTTGGAAAAAAAAAAAGCTAAGCACAAGATTAAAAGTGTCCTACTGATACTAATATGAGCAATATCATTTTTCATTAAAGGTAGAAGTTGTTTATACCCTAATATCTTGATAAAAATATTAAAGGTTATTTTGAGCCCCACAGGACAACAATAAAGTCTTCTGCTTTAACAATTGGAATAAAGAACTTTAGAAACCCTTGAGTTTTTGTAATGAAATTGAACATTGGTCTGTTGAATGAGTTTGTTTCCTCTCTCATGGTTGACTCTAAGATGGTCTGTCATAACCTGGCTACATAAAGAACCTATCTATACCTATCTATACCATTAAAATGTGGATTTATGATCATAGTATTTTAAGTATTTTTTATAATGGGGATCAACTCATTGAAAAATTCTTGCTCTTAGTTAATATGTGCTGTTAGTATTCCAGAAATTCAGCTCAAATTAAGACAGTTCCTGTTTTCCTGCCAATTCTATACATAGTAAGAAACCAACCCACAGTCCCCTCTTGTCCACTCTGGTTCAAGTCATGGAAATTTTGGTTAGATTTTGCTTTAATCTGGAAAATACTTTCTTTAATTTTCTTTCATTAAGGTCATTGGCATGTACTTTAAGAGAAGCCCAGCTTTCTTTTAGAGAAAAGTAGATATCGATTTTTCTTACGTGTCTAAGCATTTTATGCTGAAAGATGTGACTCTGTTCTGGATGTGTTAGGATAATGTCTTAATCAGGATGAGTAGGGTCTGGAATGGGAGAATTCCTTAGAGCCTGGCAGCTGACACCAATACTGTGGGCAGTTTTAACTCTTTCCTGGTTATTTGCACTCCTAATCAGATCTATGAGAAAAATGAAGCTTTCCTATTGCAGTTTGATTCTTATGCTGCAGTTTCATTCACCTACAATTACATGGTTGTTTTGTGTATGGATAATATGTATTTTGACTAGTGAAGTATTTTATCAAGGCAAACAGTACAAAGATTAGACTGTGCATAGTTATTTAATATAGCTGTTCCTTTACCCTACTTACCTACTTGGACACTTCCTTGCAATCTAGAAAAATATTTTGAAAATATTTTATGGTTTTCAGTTGAACGTGTAATTTTCAATATTTTTGTTATTATACTTATTTTTGAACAGAAAAGCTCATTTCAATTTGTTGGAATCCAAATTTTAAAAACTGGAATAGAATCTGACTGCTCCTTAAAAATTACTTCTAAAAAGGAAAAAAATAGTTTTTATAGATTAATATGCTCTCTCATTCTAATTCTCTCTCAACTGTAATTTTTATCTTTAAAAATACTGCTATTTTAGCTGGCTATTCACATTAGTAAACCATTGAACTATGTAAAGGTTTCAATATTCTGGGTTTTATGTCTTTCACTGTTACAGAAATGATCAGTAGTATTTTACTATTACATGAAGCAAATCATATGAGATTACGGAATCTACTTTATTTCTCTCTGATTTCTGTCACCTCCATCCAGCCTAATAACCCATTTTCTAAGTTGCTTATACCTGACACACATTCATATTTGTATTTATGTATATAAATATTATTTTGTGTGATTTCTAAAAATGGTTCTTAGAGCCTGGGGACTGTTTTGTGCCAGCAATATAGGAAGGGCAAGCCAATACTTGTGCCTTTCAGGAGAACTGACACAAGGACTCGGACAAAATGAGGTAGAAGAAGCCAGCCAGTTTGGAATATAAAAATGTCATGCATAAACTTTATAGTACACATTTTTCTCTGAATTTTCTTTCTTCTATATAATTTTGGATCAGGAGAGGGAAGCGGGGGACATCCCTCCATTCTCATAGTAGTTTCTATATTACTGACCATTTTCTGTGTTAAGTAGGTGTATGCATTGTATTAAATACTTCTTGTTCTGCCTGTTCCCAAACCATTTCAAAGATTATATATTCTATCATGCTATCAATCTGGATTTTTTAACTTCATGAAGAAGTTTAAGCAATAGACCTTTATAACTTCTAGAAAATTTTCAGCGGTTGCACAGACAATTAGTCATTATCAAAATTTGTCAAGTTTAAAGACTCAGCTTAACTTTGAATAGATATTATAAAAATAATATCTGCATGTGACTTCTCTGAAGAATCCAAATCTGAGATTTTCATTAACACTTGTTTTTTTTCTTCTTGGAGCTTTAAAATTTAAAGCAATGATTTCTCTTAGTATTTTGGATTTCTGGTTTGACACAGACTCTTTACATCAAATGAGGATAGATATAAAATACAGTGAGAATGTCTTCTCTCAAAGTCTAGTCCAATTCCTAGCTGTCTTACTCATCAAGGACAACAATCTTGGCTCAAATAGGATGTTTTTGGAAAGTTAAATGCAGTGGAAATATTTTAATTTTCACTGCTGAACCTCTGACAAGATTTATCTCTTAAGGGAATAGCTTGAGCATAAAATAACCAGATCTCTTCTGATGGAGGTACTTCTGTTTGGCTTTTGAATTTTACTGAGAAACTTAGCATTGAAAAAAACATGGCAGAAAAAAGAAAAAGTCATTAGATTTAGAAGGTGTCTAGATAACCCTTGTATTTTCTGTAAATAGAAACAGTTTCTTGGAAACAATTAATGATACAGCTGACTGCAAATATTTTAGGGTAATGTGATAACCTGGATCACTGTTCTGTGCTTTGCTTCTGCAGAGCAACGTTTGTAATAATTTCCCTGATTAATACCTGAAATAGGGCAGGTTCTAATATATATCATTATTAATCAGATTCAACAGTGGGATTTTGTATATGCCTTTCTTAATCTATGAGTTTGGATTTATTTCGTTATGAAGATGTATCAGTATTGCAGTGTGAAGTGGAGATGATAGCTTTTATTGTGTTTGTGTGGTGATATTGTAGGGGTAAATCTTGTTTTCATCGCCTCTGAAACGTTCCACATGACACTACACCAGCCTCCCTTGGGGTGATGTTACATTTTGGTGCAGTTTGAATAAGCTATGTTTTAAGTGTATAGGATGGAATTTCATGTGACTTTTTTCTGATACCCTCAATGGTTTTCTAGCTTGGCTGCTCATGAAAAGTGTGAAATTAAAGCTTGATATGAGACCAGGACATGAGACAAATAATGTAGTCAAAATATGAAAGTGTTTTTATGAATGTGTTAATCACATTCCTATATACCTCCCAATTATGGTTATAATATCTATATACCTCCCAATTATGGTTATAATATCTGTTAAAGAATGTTCCTGTATCTATTTATTTTTAATTTCGGGGGTGATGCAATATTTAGAATATAATTATGTTTTGGTTTGCTGTGCTCTTCTTGCCAATTTCTTGTGTTTTGAAGTCTCACTGATTACTTTTCATTTTTCATTACTGATGGCCCCTTCAGACAGGCAGGCTCTGAGCTAATTAGCAAAGCTTTGCTCATGTATGCTGGATTCCTCCAAAACCCCTGCAGGAAGGAGACTTATGAACAATACTAGACAATCTGTAGTTGCAGAGGCTATATTGTTGACAGTAATGTGCTGCAATATTTAAATTAATATCCACCACTTTAGATATTATTAATTCATGCTCTCTGATGGGAAGTTTATAGTCCAAAGGACAGTGGAGAAGGATGATGCACTGCTGCAGGTCTGAGAATCAAAAGTTGGCGTGAAAGAATGGTGTTTGTCTAAACCACTATTTGAAATTCCTCTGGAATTTTGTGGTTAGGCCTGCAAACTGGGCTGGTTGTTTAGTCATTTGGCAAGCTCCAAGCCTTCATCATTTTCTTTGTCCTTCATAGTTCATCTTTTGATTCTGTGGGTGCCTAATTGCTGCTTAAACAAATTGTGCCTCACAGTGATGAAAGGCTGAACTCTGACTCTTGTCAAAATTGGAAGAGGCAGTGAGCAAGATAAGGAATAGATCTAAGTATGGCAGGAGGAGGAGCTTGGTTTTCTGAGATGGTAAAGCAACAAAATCTGGTACCTCTGGGATGTAAGAAACTTTGTGACATGGAGAGCTTCTGGTCATTGTTGGGTGCTTCTGATTAAAGGAAGTAGTTTGGGAGCAGGGATAGGCATTTTCTCCTTATGTTACAGTCATGGCTTCATATCTTTGCTATTTGAGGCATCACACTCCTAGTGAGACCGCCTCTGCTTTGGAGGACCTTACTTCTTTTGGGATAGTTGTCAACACTATGTTTGCTTATTTCCTGAGAGCCAGAATTTGTGCTTCTGCATTAAGACAAAATATTTTCCTTTCATGATAATATTAAAGTCTTTCATATTAAATGAGTAATACAAATTAATGTTGCTCATCTGCAGAGGGAAGTGCTGCCAGCACTACTGAAGGTGTGCAATTGCCTCATGGCAGACACTAATTAGTAGATCTTTTCTGAAGTCCCATGTTCCTTGGGTCTCTTCATGTTCTTATTGTGTGAAGGTGTGCATGAATATAACATGAACCTAGTCGAAGTCATTCTGTAAATAAGCAATCCTTAATGACTGCATGAAGATTTGTGTGTGTCCCTGGAATCAGCCAGGTGAAAGTTCTGGAAGGGGCTGTAGCATGTTACCTGTTGTACAGTAGGTGACGAATAAGAGATCCTGCTGCTTCACAGCAAGGTAACAAGAATATTGATTAAGAGCTGGCTCCTGAAAAGATGCATGTTAATCCTTTTGAAGTGAGTGCTTATTCAAGGAAGTTTCTGCAGAGATTTCATACAAATTTTATGTTGGTTTAAGCAATGGATAGAATACTTACTTCCTTGAAAGGCAATGTAATTGGCTCCATTAAAAATCAGCGTACATTTTGTTAGCATGTCGTGTCATAGCTTAAACTCATGACTAGGCAATTCAGTGTGCATTGTAGTTGGAAACAATTAAAATTTGAGGATGTGATGGCTTTGATTAAAATCAATATATGGAATGACAGTTACTAAAATGCAGATGAAAACTAGTACAAAGAATTAATAAGGGACACTGGTAATAGAATGGCCATCACTTAATATTTTATGTAGATTCATAAAGCACCTTGCAAATTTTGAATCAACAGCTGGTAAAAAATGCAATAGTAATGAGCTCATTTGTATGTAAATGACTGTCATTCTATTCTAGGCTACCCATGCTTTATGGGATCCTGCTAGATATCACTATGTATGGTCAAGAAAATAGGCCTTTACAGGAAACTCTTCAAAAATCAATTTAAATGCAAAGTCTTTGCCTGGCTTTTAAGTTTTCCAAAGTAATTCATAAGGTTCTGTCAGTCTGAAAGTTCTGTATGCTTGTATTTAAAATAGCAATCCAGTACATTATTGGGAGCTGAATATCATACAAATTAGGAGCTCTACTGGCAACACCAGAAGGTAAATTCTTTGCATGTTCCACCTCTCATGGTCAAACCTGGTCAAACTAGGTGGCAATGTCTGTGTACCCAGAGACGTGAAGTGAATGTGCAGAACAATCCACATTGTGTGCATTCCTTTATATTGCTTATTCTCAACATCCACTAAAGCCCCGTGTTTTCTACAAATATCTGGACTTAGAGCGAGAAAGAGCAAATTCATAATAAGGAATTATTACACAGACGTCTTGCCATAATGAATGTAGTACATCTGGGGCAGAAGTGCACCATGTGCCTTTTATCACTTCTAAAGGATGGTCACAAAGATGAACATTTTGACCTTGGCATGAAGGGATAATAGATGTACAGCTCCAGCTTTATGAGTTGAAAAATTATTTTAGATAAATGAAATAATGTTTTGGGGTTTTTTTGATAGTACACAGCAATATACAGAATATTTAATAATTCTAATATTAGTTGTTTTACTGGAAAAGCAAATGTTCCAATGTTTGGAGTAATTTTGATCTTCATAAAGCTTCACATTAGTTAATTTCTAAAGAATCGACTTTCACTTGTATTTACTAAAATGTTTAGCTCTTTCTTGTTTTTAATAACATGTTTTTAAGTGTAAGTGGCTTACAAACACTTAAAGTGAAAGTCTTAAATGCAGATTGGAGGTTAGAAATGCGTGTTAACATGAAAACCAAAAAGAAATGTTTTGATTGATATCTCAGAAGGAAATGCCAAGGATTAATATAAATACAGTTGATTGCAATTGATATGGCCAAGTGGTAATCAGCTGCTAATCTAAACAAACAAGACTCCAGCAGGTATTTCAACTCTTCACCTTTCCACTTGTCTTTGAGTTGCCTTTCCCAATCCCATTTGCAAACAATTTTTCTACTTGTAATATTGCTATTATGTTTTTTATGCTGTGGGCAGTTAATGAAAAATATATTTGTAAAAAGAATGAAGTGTATGGATGAAGTGTATGGTTATGGTTAGGGGGAAGTGTCCTCTTTGTCACCTTTAGAGAAACCTGAGATACTGTCATTTTTTTCCTGAAAGATAAAGTACACTGACTTATTTATATATTTATGTATGTATATGCATATGCATATAATATGGAAAATATTAATATCTACATGCACAAATTCTGTATGAATTGTAATTTTATTTAAAGTGGTGGGAAATATGAGGAAGAGTGCTTTTAGTTTCTGCTCCATTATTTATCTTGCCAAGGAAAGGTTTTGCTGAGATAACAGTTTGCATTCTATCTTGTCATATGAATTATCTGGGTGAAACCAGTTGTCCAACAGGGCTTTACTGTGGGCAGGGTTCATTTAAACAGTTATAACCTTCAGGCTGATGAAGGTGGCACAGATTGACTGAATTGGACTGTGGAGTTCAAGGGCCACATAATGAATTCTAATGAAGCCTAAATGCTGGAAATTAGGTGGTGGGACTGACCATTTTTTATTCAATCATGTACTAACACATAGAAGTTTTGACCTGTTTGTTAATGCATCAGCCTCCTCGTGATTAAGTATTAAAGGTACTTTAAAGTACAGTTGCCTTTTTCAGTCCTGCCTTCTAGTTTCCTGGAGGACTGCCTAGACTACTCCATATAAATAAAACCTGAAACATATAATAATTGCTTTCTGACAGCTTCTAAGGATATCTATTTGTGAAAGTGTGAAATACAGAAATGAGTTGATTGCTATTTTTATCACCAGTTTTAATCTGTGTAGATTGTTTAAATTACAAAACAGTAAAAAAAGAGACTTTTTCCTCTGCATAAGACCACGTGTGGAAAGCAAGTTAAAAGTTACAGACAGATAAACTGAAGCAAATTTTAGGAAATATTACAAAATGTTGAAATTGCCTATGGAAATATAGGTATTTGCACATTGAATTATAGAATTACATTAATTTAGAGGAGAAATAATAGTCTGTGAACTGGATTTCCAATTAGAATGAATTATCTATGGATTTTGAGTAGTTAAACTAAAAGTTTTTGCACTTAAGTTATCAGCTGTGAAGTAGGAAGAGATATGAATACTCTCAAAAATCAGGCCATGTTGCTTATGAAATTGTTTATGTATTGAAGCAAAAATTGAAGAAATTATTTATGCATAGTTATTGAGGAGTGTGAGTAGAACATTGTGTTGTTTTCTGGCTTGTTTATTGTATATCCTGAAATACACAACTAGAACTTTAAAATGGCACTGAGCTGACAGGAACTAATGCAATTGTAAGAGTTATCAAAGCTGTCCACAAAGGGCCCACCTTACCCTATTCACACAGCTTTTTGATAACACAGAAGTTTAGTAAGGTTTAGCAAAGAGAAACAACAGTTTGATAGAATTTCATACTACTGTGAAGTATTATTAACAGACCCTATTAAAGCCTACAGGTCTATATTGGGAAGTCTCTCAAGGCTCCTTTGTCAAGGCTAGTTTATTGTCCACGTAGTTTGTTGAAAGGCTTTTAGAGCCACTGTGGTCGACTGGATCTCTGTGGTTGTTGTAAATGTGCAGTAAGTCAACATTAAAGTTCTTACGACATTTTAATGGCAAAAAACTAAAAGCACAAGTGCTCTAATCAGTTAATAAAATAATTATGTTCAAAAATATTTCAGTCTCTGACTCCATGCTGCCAGGTGGGGATCAATGAATGCTGCAGTGTTTTATTTTCTTTTTCTCCAGTAAGTGTGTAATGGGGT